>JAQZBX010090720.1:0-10559 GCA_029593785.1 Cabassous unicinctus
CTTATATTAAGAGCACTACTCTCTTGCTACATTCAAAACCTTGCCCTTGTTATTGTATTTTGACAACTTCACTCTAAAATGTCTTGGAATAGATCTCCTAGCATCTTTTGTACTTGGAGTTTGTGGCGATTCCTGGATATGTATCTTCATGTCTTTCATCAGATTTGGGAATTTTCATCCATTATTTCTTTTTTTTCTTGTTGAACATTTATTGAGCTCTAACAATAGGTGCCTCACATGACATTAGACACAGTACCTGCCCAATGGACTTACAATCTAATCTAAGAACATGAATCATTTACTAATGTCACCATGAGTTTGCTGTTCATAAAAATGAGGTATTAACTGCACTGACTTTTTATGCAGGTTTTCCTATGGAAGTAGGCATGGTTGCTTATATTACTTCATTTATTTTTCTGAAAACATGGTTAATATTTCCCCAAATTTGGTGATTTTGTATTGTGAACAAGTGTCTATAAAGATGGTGCCACCAAACCCACATTTCTGAAAACCAGGAATCAAATATGGCCTCAAGGCCAGAAAAAAATTTTTGGTTAAATATTCAGAAAACACTATGATTCAAAACAGGACCTAGGGAAAAACAGTGATAGAGACCAAGTTCCTGTGTGGTGTTCTCAGAATTTCTACAACAGCAGCTCTTCAGGGCAGCCCCTTAAGTATCTTTTCCACTCAAGGTCTCTTGTTCTCCTAGAGCAGTAACGCAAATGCTTAATAACACCTGTCTCCAGTCCATTGGACTCACCTAGGACAGTTAACAAGGAGGAGATGATGGATAACCAACATACCAAGGAACTGAGAGTGTCTACACCTGCAATCAAGAAAGTCTCATCCATCAAATCCCCCCTCAATTAAAGGTGGAGTGGGCATCACCATCCCAGAATCCTCAGGATTGGGCAGTGAACTACAGACTAAAGTAGACTTACTGGTATTCTACTATAGACTTATTGGGATTCTAGCAATGGAAGAAATTATATCATGGATGTGGAGACAGTGGCCACCGGAGGTGCTGAAGTCAGGGAGAGGGAAAAAGAGGTAATATGGGGACATTTTCAGGACTTGAAATTGTCTTGAATGAAATTGCAATGACAGATACAGGCCATTATATATCCTGCCAAACCTACATAATTGAGTGGGAGAGAGTGTAAACTACAATGTAAACTGTAATCCATGCTTAGTGGCAATGCTCCCAAATGTGTTCATCAATTGCAATGAATGTACCACACTAATGAAAGAAGTTGTTAATGTGTTTAAAAGTGGAAGGTGTGGGGAGAGGGGCATATGGGAATCCCTTATAATTTTTTATGTAACATTTTATGTAATCTATCTTTAAAAAATATTTAAAAATAAAAAATAGAAATAAAAAAGAACCCATAGAACTATACAACACAAAAAGTGAACCCTAATATAAACAATGGACTACAGTAATAATATAACTATAATATTGTTTTGTCAATTGTAAAAATGTATAACACTAAATCAAAATGTTAATAATATGACAAGTGTGTGTGGGAGGGAGAGTTATATAGGAACTCTGTACTTTTTGCATGATTTTTCTGTAAGCCTACAACTGCTCTAATAAAAAAAGAATTTTAAAAAATCCAAAAAAGAGTAATACAGCATACTTCCAAGCATCTACAGTATAGATTAAGAAATAAAATGTTACCAAAAAAATCTTGTCCTTTTCTTTTTCATGGTAAAATCAAGTGGTAAGCAACTTTTTAAAAAGATTTATTTTATTTATCTATCTCCCCTCACTGATTGTGGTCACTGTCAGCTCTCTGTGTCCATTTGCTGTGTGCTCTCTGTGTTTGCTTGTTTTCTCTTTAGTAGGCAATGGGAATGAAACACAAGGCCCCCCATGTGGAAGAGAGGTGTTAAATCACCTGGGCCACCTCAGCTCCCTGGTTTGTTACATCTTTCTTCTTTGTGTCTCTTTTGCTGTATCATCCTGTTGCATCAGCTTACTGTGCTTGCCTGTAGCACCAGCTCACCTTCCGCAGGAGGCACTGGGAACTGAACCCAGAACTTCCATGTGATAGGTGGAACGCCCAATAATTTGAGCCACATCTGCTTCTCAGGTAAGTAACATTTTTATCTTGATGTTAACCACTTAGCAGATTAAACTGATTTTGTATGAAAGGAAATGCAGAATAAATTATATGTATTTTAAAGCAAACTAGCTCTTCATTCTTGTTACTTCTGTGCTTCCTCTAGATTGGAGTATATTTTGTCTCTTCACTTTGATCCTGATGAACTAATATTTTACCACTTATTACATTTAAATTCACAATCCTTTATTCATGTATATCTCTAATTTTAACACATAGGAAAATGCAGACTCTGGGATGCATTTTGTAGTGATAGGAGCATCCTGAGGAAAGCCTCCCACAGGAAACTTTTAGTACTGCTGGTGGCCTGCATTACACTTTCTGATGCAGTTTTCCCCTGTGCTTATAAAATGTATCAACAAAGACTGAATCTTCATTCAGAATGTGTGTGCTAAACAGTACAGAGGGAGGAACTTGCCTTCTGATTTTGCAAAGTCAGATTTATGCTGACAAGCTGTACTTCTAAATAAATTATAATTTGATTTGAAAATGTTGCCTGCATGTACACTGGTCATGTTATAAGAGCAACCAAAACCATAATCCCACACCCAGGTGGCAAGAAACTTATCTTACAAGTTTTTAAATATTTATCTTACAAGTTTTTAAATATTTAAGTTGTTAAATACCAAACATATGAATAAACAAAAAACAAACAAGAAACACAATGTGAGAGAGATTTGAGCTATTGTTCCAAGGAGTAGGTGTTGAAAGACTGATGAATGAAGCAGCAGTCCTCAGTGCTTCTCTTTTAATAGGTTTTTATCCTAAACATATTTTAGTTTTCCAAACACTATATTTTTCTTTTTATTGAAATACAATCTGGGAACTTCAACTGAGTCACCTATATAGAATCTCCAAAATGCGAAGAGGAATAAAAGTTAAGATTTTATTAGGGTTCTTCTGTTGAACTGAGGTGCTAATGTTTGGTATGGAGCACTTGGGTTAAAAAACAAAGCTGACATGATAAAGCCACACTAAAGAAAGTATGTTTTATTTTTATTTATTTTATTGAGAATGGCCCTAAATACAATGAAAGGATAACCAGCAAAATGGTGGCAGAGTAAGGAGCTCCTAGAGTCAGCTCCTGCAACAGGGCATTTAGTAATCACCCAGAGCTACTTAAAGCATCTGTTTGGGGGCTCTGGAAGACCAGAAAAGAATCCTGCAACATACTTGAAAGAATGGAAGGAGGAGGCTGCACATCTGCAGAGCAGATTCATGATTATAGTACTCCACGCCCCAGAGGCTGGTGTCTATCCTCCACTGGTGGCACAAGCTGCCTCAGGAACTATTCCACTGCTGGAATTGGAGGCTCCACTTCCAAAAATGGGGAAGGAGGAGACAATTGGACACAAACTTCAGCTACTGATTAGTTAACTCGGCTGACTAAAGTATAATCCCAAGAACAGCTAAAGTTTGAACCTGTCCAAGTCAGAAAGAGGCTGGTAGCCACCATTTTAACTCTGCCCACAGCATAAGGGGAACTAGGGTGGACTGAAAATCACAGTGATGGTAGGGATCAAATTCTTTCCATCCAGATTGGACTGCAGCTCTAGCCTAAGCCCCAGCCATACCTCAGGCAGGGAAGAACATTGGGGGATCTGCAACTGCCTCTCCAAGAAAATACAGGCCATGCCAAAGAGGCTGGTGATCATTCTACTCTGGTGGCACAAGCTGCCTTGGGACAGGTTTTAAGGCTGGAGTTGGAGGCTCTGTTTCCCAAAATTGGGCAAGGAAGAGACAATTGGCCACTGACTTCAGCTACTGATTGGTGGGTTTCCCTGGCTAAGTATAACCCAAGGAACAGCTGGGGTTTGGGCCTGTCTGGGTCAGAGGGGGGCTGGTAGCCACCATTTTGACTCAACCCCTTGCATAAGGGGAAGGCTGGTTGACTGAAAATCACAGTGATGGTAGGGACTGGATTCTTTCACCTAGATTGGACTGCAGCCCTAGCCTAGGCTTCAGCCCCCCTACCTCTAGCAGGGAGGAGGTTGGTGGCCCCTGCACCAACCTTTTCAGGTAACTGCAGATACATTTGGCTGGCACAGACTGAATAGAAGGAAGTCTACTGGGATAACTGTGGTCATTTTGGACCCACATGGCATAGACTGCTGCCTACACCTGCAGCTCCAAACTCACCCCAGGCAGGGGAGGAAGGGGTTTGAAGCTTCATCAGTCTCTCTGGGCAACTAAAGTCTAGACCTGTGTGAGTTGGATTGCTACACACAGGTGTGGTTCTTTCCCTACCCCTGGCAAAGGAGAAAGGTGGGAGAAGCTTCATCTGTCCCTTGGACAATGCAGGCAGCTTGAGACTCCACAGCTTACAGCACCAAATACATCCTCAGCAGCTACTACACATCCAGCAAGGGAGAAAGGGCAAGAAAGCCCTAAACTAAGGAGAGAAACTGTACACCCAGAATAAATACATCTAAGCCAAATGCTGATGCCAACAAAAAATTACAATCTACACCAAGAAACAGGCCCAGTTAAAGGAAAAAGAGGAGCCTGCAGATGACATAAAGGAGTTGGGACAACTAATCAAAGATGTTCAAACAAATCTCCTTAAGAAATTCAATGAGATGGCTAAAGAGATTATGGATATTAAGAAGACCTTGGATGAGCATAAAGAAGAACTTGAAAACAATCATAGAAAAATAGCCAATCCTTATGGGAATGAAAGGTGCAATAAATGAGATTAAAAAATACACTGGAATCATATAATAGCAGATTTGAGGAGGCAAAAGAAAAGATTGGTAAGCTTGAAGAAATGGCCTCCAAAAGTGAACATACAAAAGAACAGATGAAGAAAATAATAGAAAGAATTGAACAAGGTCTCAGGGAACTAAATGACAGAAAGAGACATGCAGACATATGTGTCATGGGTATCCCAGAAGGAGAAGAGAATGGAAAAGGGGCAGAAGAAATATTTGAAGAAATAATGGTAAAAAATTTCCCAGCCCTATTGAAGGCCATGGATATCCATGTCCAAGAAGCACAGCATACTCCCATCCAAATAAATCTGAATAGACCAACTCTGAGACACATACTAATCAGAATGTCAAATGCCAAAGACAAAGAAGAAATTCTGAGAGCAGCAAGAGAAAAGCAATGCATAACATATAAGGGATACCCTATAAGGTTGTTGTCAATTTTCCATCAGAAACCATGAAGGCAAGAAGAGAGTGGTATGATATATTTAAGATACTGCAAGAGAAAAATTTCCAGCTAAGAATCTTATATCTAGCAAGATTGTCTTTCAAAAATGAGGGTGATGGGAAGCGGGAGTGGCTCATTCAATAGAGCCCCTGTTTACCATATGCGAGGCCCCGGGTTCGCTTCCCGGGGCCTCCTTGTGAGGGCAGGCCGGCCCGCGCAGCCTAGTGGGCTGATGCAGCAAGCCCTTACAACAGGAAGCGGGTGTGGCTCAACCAATAGAGCCCCCATTTACCATGTGTGAGGCCCCGGGTTCGCTTCCCAGGGCCTCCTTGTGAGGGCAGGCTGGCCCGCGCGGCGCGAAGGGCTGATGCAGCAGGACCTCACAGAAAGGGGGAGATAAGCAGACACGGAGAAGACACACAGTGAGTGGACACAGCAAGCACAAGCAGCAAGGGGGGTATAAATAAATAAATAAATAAATCTTTAAAAAAAATGAGGGTGAGTTTAGAATATTCACAGATAAACAGAAACTGAGGGAGTTTGTAACCAAGAGACTGGCTTTGTGGGAAATACTAAAGGGTGAGCTACTGTCTGAAAAGAAAAGACAGGTGAGAGGGGCTTGGAAGAGAGTCTAGATATGAAGATTATATCAGTAAAAGTAACTAAAAGTCTTAAAAGAGTGATGAAAATAAAATATGACAGATAAAACCCAAAGGTAAAAATAGATGAAATAAGAACTGCCTTTACAGTAATAACATTGAATGTTAATGGATTAAACTCCCCAATCAAAAGACACAGACTGGTAGAATGGATAAGAAAATATGAGCCACCTATAGCTGTCTGCAAGAAATTCACCTTAGACCCAATGATACCAATAAATTGAAAGTGAAAAGCTGGAAAATGATATTCCATGCATTTAGTAACCAAAATAAAAACCAAATAACAACAACAACAACAAAATAAAACAAAAAACAATCAAACAAATGTAGTACCTATGCTTATATTAATGTAATAGGCTTTAAAAGACACTAGTAATGTGCAATCTGAGGTGGGAGTCAGGAAAAAGAATTCCATTTACAATGGTGACTAGAGGAACCAAATAATTGGGAATAAACCTAACCAACAATATAGGGCAATTGTATTCAGAAAACTACAAATCATTGTTAGAAGAAATTTTAAAAAGACCTAAATAATTGGAAGAACATTCCATGCTCATGGATTAGAAGACTAAATATCATTAAGATGTCACTTCTACTCAAATGGATATACAGATTCAATGCAATCCCAATAAAAATTCCACCAGCATTTTTAAAAATAAATGGAAAATATGATTATCACATTTGTTTGGAAGGGTAAGGGGTCCCAAATAGCCAGATACATCTTAAAAAGAAAGTGAAATTGGAGGACTCTCACTTCTGGACTTTAAATCATATTACCTAGCTACCATTGTAAAAACAGCATTTTACTGGCATAAAGACAGACACGTAGACCAGTGGAACTGAACTGGTGGTTAAGAAATAGGCCCTGGGAAGCGGGTGTGGCTCAATCGATAGAGCTCCTGTTTAACACATGGGAGGCCCTGGGTTTGCTTCCCGGGGCCTCCTTGTGAGGGCAGGCCATACCGCGCGGCGCAGTGGGCTGATGCAGCAAGACCTCACAGCAAGGGGGAGATAAGCAGACACAGAAAAGACACACAGTGAATGGACACAGCAAACACAAGCAGCAAGGGGGGGATAAATAAATAAATAAATAAATAAATAAATAAATAAATCTTCAAAAAAAAAAAAAAAAAGAAATAGACCCTCACATCTATGGTCAAGTGATATTTGACAAGCCTGTCAAACCCACCCGGCTTGGGTAGAACAGTCTATTCAACAAATGGTGCTGAGAGAACTGGATATCCATAGCTAAAAAAAAGGAAAGAGGATCTCTATGTCATATCTTATACAAAAATTAACTCAAAATGGACCAAAAACCTAAATATAAAAGCAAGAACCATAAAGCTTCTAGAAGAAAATGTAGGAAAATATCTTCAAGACCAGGTGGTAGGTGGTGGATTCTTAAAGTAGATAAGAGGAAGACTGAGGGGGACTACTGATATTTAATATATACAGAAGTTTAAATTAACTTTATTGTAAAAATGTGGAAATGTATAGAGTTGAAAGTAGTATATTATAGTGATTAACAGCTGGTTTATAAATGGGGATGTGGCTGAAAATGTAAGTCTAGGGATGTAAATGTCAATTGAAAGAAAGCTAGAAAATAATCTAGGGACTAAATAACACAGTAAACCCAGAGGTGGATAAGAATTGTGGTTGATGGTACAAATGCAAGAGTGTCCTTTATGAGTTAGATCAGATGTATAACACTATTGCTGAGTGGTGTAAATGTGGAGAATCAGGGGAAAATACAACTGCAGTGATGTTTACTTTGATTAATAGTAATAATGTAATATTCATGCATCTAAGCCAAAGATGTACTGTATTGATAATGGCAGAGTATGGAAAAAGTGTGCCAAATGTACACTATGGAGCTGGTAACAGTCTGATATTATCTCATAATCTGTAACAAATATTCCACCATGGTGTGGTGTGTTGATAGAGGGTGCTGTGAATTCTGTACATGTGCATTACTGTTTTGTAAGTTTACAACTTCTGTCATAAAAATATATTTAAAAAATAATGATAGGGAGAGTTGGGGGAAAATACACCAAATGTAAGATAAGGACTATAGTTAGTAGTAAGATTTTGATGATACACTTTCATCATTTGTAACAAATGTCTCACAACAATGCAAGGTGTTGGTGGAATGTTTAGTATGGGACCCCTGTATGATGTTATGCATGCTTGCTTTGTAAGTTCCCAACTTTTACTATACACTTATTGCTTATGGATGATCATATATAAATGATGTTAAAAACAATAATAATAATAAGGTGGGTTGGGGGGAAAATACACCACATGTAAGATACTTTAATTGGTAGTAATATTTTGAGGATGCTCTTTAATCATTAGTTGAAAATGTTTCACAACAATACAGGATATTGTTGGAAGGGTGAGGTATGATGTCCCTGACTGATGTTATTTATGTTTATCTTGTAAGTTCACAACTATTACTATGCATTTATTGTTTATGTATATTTATGTATGTGTGATATATTTCAATAAATTTTTAAAAATGAAAAAAAAAGTTCATGAAAATAAAAGCATCAGGAATCAAAGCAAATAAATAAATAAATAAATACAATGAAAGATTAAAGATTATAGATTGTTTGAAAGCATTTTGACTACAGGTAAGATGGTTCTATGATCACATGAACATGGTCTGAATGAGCCTTTTAGAAATCCTTGTACATCTGTCTGAGCACAAATTTCATGCCTACCCATATTTGTTTTATGCACTAGGCTCCATTTTCCCACATTGTTGCTTGCTAGAACTGCTTATGTCTACAAAGTCCCTGAAGAAGTGAAAGTGCTTTTTTTTTTTTCAAGCATTAAATATAGCATATGGAATTCTTCCTCAGCTCTTAGCCTATCATTTTATCTATAAACTAGAGTTCTTCATAAAAACAAAGGCAGATGAAAAAGCTGAATAAAATACTTACCTTAAGTTCTTTCTCTCTAGATGACTGACTTTTGTTATCCTAGTACTGACAATCTGTCCCATTGCACTCCCTTCCTGTATCTATATATTTAAGTTAAGAATACATGAATTGCTCTGCATTCTATGTGTGAGTTATAATATGGCACTATGTACATAGATTTTTCTTTTTTTGAAGGAAAATTTAAGTTGCTGAGAACAGTTTACTTAAAGAAATATATTCTAAATTATTTGTGAATAAACCTAAACATCTATCTCAATATTGCACATACTAAATAATTGTATGTGCAAACATTTACAACTTAGTCTCTATAATAGTGAGCATGGAAATGAAGCCTGAGCATATTAAAAAGTTCAAAAAGTGAATGTGACCTAAGCATATTAAAAATTTCAAAATAGCAAATGAAGACTGGAGAAATAATTTTTGCATATATAAATGTATATGCTTCATTATCTACATAATATAAAAGGCAGACCCTGAGAATATTTTTAAAGGTTGTTTAAAAAATGTTTTCCCAAGGAAAGTATATTATTTATGGCACTTTAAAAATTGTTTTTACTAAATTTTTTTTGTGAATCTAAACAATAAAAGAAGAACTTCTAACTTTATCATCACCCGTAATGAACACTTGTTTTATTGGTGCCTGGAAACCTTTCTATTGTATTTCTGTGTATATTTTTAATAAAACTGTTTTGCCCTTTCATGGAGACAAATCTTTTTAAATTTGAAACATGAATATTTTTTCATGACAAGTTTTGTAGTCTCTAGAATTTTTATTCAAAAATATTTCAGTTTTATTTCAAATTCAAAATGTCATCTACATTCTCTTTATGTTTTATTGTGAGCAATGAAGAGTCCTTTTGATGAATTTTAAATAATATGCAAAATTGAGAAGTGCTTTTTATGAAAAAAGAGAACTGAATTGTCATCCCTACTATCTTTTTAAGAACTTTTCATATTTGGAACTGTATGTGACTATACTAGAGAAAATCCAATATTTGTTAAGCAAGGGAAAACACTAAAAATATGGCCACGTTCTTAGTGTGCTTTCCAGTGGTAATTGGACTGATGCTTTCATACTGCTGACTGCTTCATCACCATCACCATTACTACCACCATCATTAATGGCCCTAGACTTTGAGGACTTCTCATATTTCTCCTCATGTTATTTATTAGCTCTTTACAAAGACAAGAAAACCAAGAGAAAATGGGGTACAGCCAATGCATAGATAACGTTGTGGGTAAATTTAGAGCCCATTAAGCTGGTAAAGGTTATTACCTTAGATGTGCAAGGAAATCACACAGCCATTTGCCTCCAGTGTTTCTAAACAATCTAAAACCAACAGTCTTTTAAAAAAAAGAAAAAGAAAACCCTCACCTGCACTTTCTTCTAGTCAACTTCTTAACAATTTTTGCTTTAATATATGAATTACATTAATTCCTCACATTATTACAAATATGAAGCCAAATACATTAACTTAGTTGCTTACAATCTCAAATCTTACTTCCAGAACACATTCTAATAAATTTATTCTGTAAAAACAATACAATTTTTGTTTTTCACTTTTTACAGTAAAATTTCAACTACAAACCATGAATACATGAAAGATGTTCCAAGGACAAGCATAACAGGACTGATAAAACCCAAACTGACTAAAAGTGTTCTCATAATA
>JAQZBX010090721.1:0-12479 GCA_029593785.1 Cabassous unicinctus
GAAGTCTCAGTGGATGTCTTGGGCATATTTCTAAAAGTCCTTGCTGCACCACTCTTATTTATCCAGTCCCCTGCCCCCCAAATTCCAGACATGTCAATGGCCCCCAATTCTGATCTTTGTCTCCACAGATCACTGACAATATCATGCTTTTGTTGGCTCATTTACTGTGCTGAAGTTCAGAAAGCTCATGCAGACAGAAGTGATAATAATGGTTGAGCTTGTTTTCTCTTTTCAGCAATCACAGTCCAGCATTGCCTGTTCTTCAATGCCCAAAATAATAATTTCATGTTTTCATTTTTAAAGATAAATTATTTCATTATAAAACATCAATTTACAATTTTTTAAAAAAATATTGATTGGAGAGTAAGACAATAGATATTATAAACAACTTTAGAAGGATATTTCAGGGATCCTAGCAAGAGATAATGCTTAAAGTTGTGTGGCAGCAGTGGACAAAAAGAGACTTATTAGACTCTTATTAGACTAATAAGATAAATGGCCTAAGCCTTTTGAAAAATTACATGTGGCAGCCAGGCATATCAAGACCTCAATTTATTTTTATTACTCTATAGGTATTGGGTTAATTTTTAGTGGAAAAGCATGGTGTTTTCTATGGAATATCATGAGATCATTTATGGGATTTATCATTTTTTCTTTAAAAAGTTCAAATAAGATTGATGTTAAGTTGAAGTATATAAGAATCTCATAATTTTATAAATGAGAAATCATTGATTTTTACATTATATTTAAAAGCAATTATTGTTTTCCTCAATATTTTTTTTAGTCTTTTTCCTTTTAATATTTCCACAATATCTTCAATCATATTATGTTTCTTTCAGTTATATTTTACCTTATGGTATGTATTTTCCAATGTTTGTAGTCATACTAATCAATGAAAAGTCAATGTATGTGACTTAACATATATATCTCCTTATTTTTCATCTAGCCATGGTGTTTAATTACATTAATTCATGTTTATAAGGGTAATTGATTATGATTTTCACTTTGGCAAATTCAGAAATTTATTCTAACCCACCCTTCCCAATCCACCCACCTGTCAACCCTGCACCACCCAACCCAATATATCACTACGCTCCTGTCCTATCCCTTCAATACACAGCTATATTGTATCACTTTACCATAGATTACATCCATATGGGTGATGGCTCACAACTTCCTCTTCTCTTACTTGTACAAATATCTTTCACACAATAGTTCTCAGAGACTGCTCAATTTCCTTAATTCATATCAGTGAGGTCATGTACTGTTCATCCTTCAATGCCTGGCTTGCTTCACTCAACATAAGGTCTTCCAGATTCATCCATGTTATCCCGTGTGTTAGCACTTTATTCCTTCTTACAGCTGAGTAATATTCTATTGTATGTATGTACCACATTTTATTTATCCATTCATCTGTTGATGGGCACCTGTGTTGATTCCAACTTTTGGCAATAGTGAACAATGCCACTATGAACATTGGTGTGCATATATCTGTTCATGTCTTTGCTTTCAATTCTTCTGGGTATATACCCAGCAGTCGAATCACTGGATCATATGGAAGATCTATAGTTAGTTTTTGAAGAAACGCCAAACTGTCCTCCACAGTGGCTGGACCATTCCACAATCCCACCAGCAGTGGATGAAAGTTCCCTTTCCTCCACTTCCTCTCCAACAATTATAGTCTGCTGTTTTTTTAATAGCCGCGATTCTAATGTGTGTAAGGTGGTATCTCAAAGTAGTTTTAATTTGCATTTCTCTAATAGCTAGGGATGTTGAGCATTTTTTCATGTGCTTTTTAGCCTTTTGTATTTCTTCCTTGGAGAAGTGACTTTTCAGATAACTTGCCCATTTTTAAAATGGGTTGTTATTCTTTTTATTTTTGAAGTGTAGGATTTCTTTATATATGCAGGATATTAGGCTCCTATCAGATATATGGTTGCCAAATAATTTCTCCCACTGGTTAGGTGCCTTTTTATTTTCTTGATAACGCCCTTTGAGGTGCAAAAGTTTTTAATTTTGAAGAGATCTCATTTATTTATTTTTCCTTTTGTTGCTCTTGCTTTGGGTGTGAAGTTCATGTAACCATTCTTATTACAAGGTCCTGTAGATACTTCCCTACATTATCTTCCAAAGTCTTCATGGTCTTGGCTCCTATATTTAGATCTTTGTTGCATCTTGAGTTGATTTTCTTATAAGGTGTGAGATGGTGTTCCTGTCTCATTCTTTTGCATATGGATATCCAGTTCTCCATACACCACTTGTTGAAGAGGCCATTCTTTCCCAACTGAGTGGGCTTAAGTGGCCTTGTCGAATATCAGGTGACTGTATATGCGAAGATTTATATCAGAACTCTCAATTCAGTTCCATTGGTCAATGTGTCAATCCTTGTGCCAACACCATGTGGTTTTCAGCACTGTAGGTTTGTAATATGATTTAAAGTCAGGTAGTGTGACTCTCCAACTTCATTTTTCTTTTTCAATATGTCTTTGGTGATTCGGGGCCTCTTACCCTTCCAAATAAATTTTGTAGTTGGTTTTTCCAATTCCTTAAAAATACAGTGTTGATTTTTATTGGGATTGCATTAAATCTGTAGATTAGTTTGGGTAGGATAGACATCTTAATGATGTTTACTCTGTCTATCCATGAACAGGGACTATTCTTCCATTTATTTAAGTCTTCTTTGATTTCCTTTAACAGTGTTGTGTAGTCTTCTGTATATAAGTCCTTTACATCTTTAGTTAAATTTATTCCTAGATATTTGATTATTTTAGTTACTATTGTAATTGGTATTGTTTTCTTGATTTCCTCCTCGGATTGCTCATTATTGGTGTACAGAAGTGCTACTGATTTTTGAGCATTGATCTCATAGCCTGCGAAGTTACTGAACTCCTTTATAAGCTCTTGAAGCTTTGTTGTAGACTTTTCAGGGCTTTCTATGTATAGGATCATGTTGTCTGCAAATAATGAAATTTTTACTTCTTCTTTTCCAACTTGGATGCCTTTTATATCTTTTTCTTGCCTCAGTGCTTGAACAAGTATTTCTGAGACAATGTTAAATAAGAGTGGTGATAGTGAGCATCCCTGTCTTGTTCCCAATCTCAGAGGGAATGCTTTTAGGATTTCACCTTTGAATATAATGTTAGCTTTGGGTTTTTCATATATACCAATTTTCATGTTCAGAAAGTTTCCTTCTATTCCTATCTTTTGCAGAGTTTTTAATCAGGAAAGGGTGCTGTATTTTGTCAAATGCCTTTTCTGCATCTATAGAGATGTTCATGTCATTTTTTCTTTAAATCTGTTTATGTGGTGTATTACATTGATTGATTTTCTTATGTTGAACCATCCTTCCATACCCAGGATGAAACCCACTTGGTCATGGTGTATAATTCTTTGGATATGTTGTTGAATTATTTTGGTGGGGTCAGTAGGGATACCCCCTTCTTCATTCCTTATTTTGTGTATTTGCATCTGCTCTCTCTTTTTCTTTGTTAGTCTGGTTTGTTTTTGTCAATTTTATTGATCTTCTCAAAGAACCAGCTTTTGGTTTTGTTTATTTTTTCTAGTGCTTTCTTATTTTCTATTTCATTTAATTCTGCCCTAATCTTTGTTATTTCTTTCTTTCTACTTCTTTTGGGGTTAGGTTGTCATTGTTTTTCCAATTCCTCCAGGCGTGCAATTAGGTCTTCAATTTTATCTCCTTCTTCTTTTTTAATATATGCATTTAAGGCTATGAATTTCCCTCTCAGTACAGCTTTCACTGCACCCCATAGGTTTTTGATATGTTGTGTTTTCATTTTACTTCAATTTGAAGTAGTTACTGATTTCTTTTGAGATTTCCTCCTTGACCCACTGTTTGTCTAAGTGTGTATGATTTAGTTCTATATCTTCGTGCCTAATCTGGTTCTTTGTGACTTCCAAATTCATTCCATTGTGGTCAGAGAAATTACTTTGCATAATCGCAATCTTTCTGAATTCATTGAGAGTTGTTCTGTGGCATAGCTTGTGGTCTATCTTGGAGTATGATCCATGTGCACTCGAGAAGAATGTATATCCAACTGTATTTGGGTGTAGCATTTCATATATGTGTTTTATGTCCAGTTCCACTAATGAATTATTCAGAGTCTTTTTTTCTTTATTGATTCCATGTCTAGATGTTCTGTCTCATGGTGATAATGGCTTATTAAAGTCCCCCACTATTATTGTAGGGGCATTTATTTCTCCACTTAATTTTTCCAGTATTTGCCTCATGTATTTTGAGGCACCCTGATTAGGTGCATAAATGTTTATGATTATTCTTTGTTCTTGAAAGATTACCCCTTTTACTAATATATAGTGTCCATCTTTGTCTCTTACAATAAATAGTTTTGCATTTAATGTCTGTTTTGTCCGATATTAGGATAGCTACTCTTGCCCTTTTTTGGTTACTGTTTGCTTGTAAAATTGTTTTCCAGCTCTTCACTTTCAGCCTCCTTGAATTCCTGGGTCTAAGGTGGGTTTCTTGTAGACAACATATAGATGGGTCATATTTCCTTATACATTCTGTCAATCTCTCTTGACAGGTGAGTTTAATCCATTAACATTCAGTGTTATTACTCTCAATGAATTCATTACATCAGCCATATTTTCTTTGGGTTTATGTATATCATATGTTGTTTTAATTTCTCTTTTTGTCTTTTTAGTTGTTCTTACACTCTCCTCCAACTCTCTCTCTCCTGTTTCTTCCTTTCAACCTGTAGAACTTCCTTTAGTATTTCTTGAACTGCAGGTTTCTTATTGGCCTATTCTCTTAATTTCTGTTTATCTGAGAATATTTTTAACTCTCCATCATTTTTGAATGCCAGCTTTGCTGAATAGAGAATTATGGCTGGAAGTTTTTTTCTTTTAGTACCTTGACTATATCATACCACTACCTTCTTACCTCCATGGTTTCAGATGAGAAATCAGCACTTATCCTTATTGTGATTCCCTTATATGTGATGGTTCTCTCTTCTCTTGCTGCCTTGAGTATTTTTGCTTTGTTTTGAGCATTGGACACTTTGATAATTATATGTCTTGGAGTAGACCTGTTGGGATTTATACTGTTTGGGGTGCACTGTCCTTCCTGGATATGTACATCCGTCTCCCTCAGTAAGGTTGGGAAGTTTTCAGCCATTATTTCCTTCAACACTCCTTCTGTTCCCTTTCCTTTCTCTTCTCCTTCTGTGATGCCTATAATGTGTATGCTTGTGTGTTTTGTGTTTTTTATTTAATCCCTAAGTCCCTGCTAGATTTTTTTTCTATCTTTCTATCTATCTGTTCTACTATCTGTTTGATTTCAGATGTACAGTATTCCACATTACTAATTCTTTCTTCTGCCTGTTCAAATCTGCTCTTATGATGTGAATCCAACGTCTTTTGATTTCTTTGATTGTGCCATTCATCACCATCATATCTGTGAGCTTTTTATGTATGTTTACAATTTCTTCAGTATGTTTTCCCAGTGTCTTCTTAATATCCTTAATCTCTTCCTTCACTTCATTAAGTTGGTCCATGATATTTGTTTGGACACCTTTGATTAGTTGATCACTGTTCTGCATCTCTTCCTGGTTTTTAGTTTGTTCATTTGACTTGTCCATGTCTTCCTGTTTCTCAGTATGGTTTGTAATTTTTTGTTGCCCTCTGGTCATCATTTTATCTTGATGGATTTATTCAGTTGAATAGCTTCTTTCTCTACTCTAGAGTTTTATTTAGCTGGTAGCTCTGTGTGTGTGTTAATTTTCTCTTTGTCACTTAGTTCTTCTTGTTGTTTTTCCTTGCTTTTTTCTGTGTTCCCTTGAAGGAAAAAGATTAGGGCCAGAGAAATTGAAAGAGGTAAGAAAGGAAAAAGTGATAATATTGCTGAAAGTTAGAAGAGGGGCCATATCAGTCTTAGTTAAATGAATATTTAACTCATGTAGGCAGTGTAGAGTAATAGGAGGAAAAAAGTGGTGTACCTACAATGGAATGGGAAACCAAATAAAGAAAAATATATAGAATGATTTAGAGGCCAGAATGATGAGTAGAGAGGGAAAGAGTAAATAAATGGCTGAAAGGAAAAAGTTAATTAAAAAAAAGAAAAGAAAAAAAAACAGAGTAGACAAGATAGAAATCAACACCTGTGAAGTTGATGACTAATGAAAAAAGGTGGAATATAAGGACCACAAAAGAAAGCAGAAGATGGAAAGATGAAGGTAGGAAAAGATATAGCATTCGTAGAGAAAATCACTATACACAGAGAATGCAAAATCAAGGAAGAAGAAGCATAGCAAAGAAGAAACAAGCTAACAGCACCTAATTTTATTTTTGAAAATGCAGGAGGAGGAAAGAGGAAAGAAAAGCAAGAAACAAACACACAAAGAAAAACCAAACAAACACACAAGCATGCAGTCAAATAAATTAAGGAAGACCAGTGTTCCTTCTTGGGCCCTTATGGAGCCTTTCAACCTGCGTTTATCAATCAATTACCCTGCAGCCTTCGCTCTGCAGGCTTTGAGGCAGATTTTAGTGATTAAATTAAGTTAAAAAAATTTTTTTCAAGAAATAAGGGACCCAAAAGAAGGCGTCTTCTGGACTCCTCCTCCACCGAGGGGACCCTAAATAGGCCTGTGGAAACTGATCAAACACTTCCCACTGCCTGACCCTGACCTTCCCAGGGGAGCTGAGACTCTGATTCACAGTGTGGAAGTATAAAATTGGCTGGCTCCACCCCCTCCTGAGCCAAAACCCTCTGTCCCCTGGCTTTTAGGTAAATCAGGCTTCCTTTGCAGATTTGCCACTCCTCTCAGCCCAGCACCACTTCTAGCTAGCTGATTTGCTCCCAGAAAGCTGCAATGTGTTCCAGGCAGCCAAACCCACAGAAAAATCCCTTCTCACCCTTTGCCAGGACCCTCCCACTCTCAGAGAGTTTTCCCTCTCACCGGGTTTCCTGGAGGGTGGGGCTTAGCTGTCTGCCTCCATGATTTCCAGCTGGGGAAAAAAACTCATGATTTTATGTTGAGCAGCTCACCTTGCTGTCCAGCTCCCTCCAGATAGATGTCCCCAAGGTTCTCACTGCAGGCTCCCAGAACAGACCACCTAGGCAGGTTCTTGTCCCCAATCAGCCATCCTCTGTGAGAGAAATGGTGAGTGCCCACCTAAACCAACGCCATCTTCCCTCTCTCTAAAAGACTGAAATTATACAAAGCACTTTCGCTGATCATTATGGAATGAAGCTAGAAATCAATAATGGATGGAAAAAGGGAAAATTTACATATATTTGTAGATTAACAACACATTCTTAAATAATCAATGAGTCAAAGAGAAATTGCAAGTGAATTCAGCAAGTATCTTGAGATGAATAAAAATGAGTACAGAACATATCAAATCCTATGGAGCAACACAAAGTCAGTCCTGATAGGCAAAAATATAGGCCTAAATGATTACATTAAAAATGAAGAAAGAACTAAAATTAAATATCTAACTGCATACCTGTAAGTACTAAAAAAAGAACATTGAACTAACAAACCAAGTCAAATAAAAGAAATAGTAAGATCAGAGCAGAAATAAATGAAATTGAGAACAAACAAACAACAAAGAAATCAACAAAACCAAAAGTTGGTTCTTTGAGAAGATCAACAAAATTGACAAACGCTTAGGTAGACAGTCAAAGAAAAAGAAAGAAGATGCTAATAAATAAATTCGGAAATGAGAGGGGTGACATTGCCTCTGATCCTGCAGAAATAAGAAAGATCATAAGAGGACACTATGAATACCAGTATGCCAAAAAACTAGATGATGTAGATGAGATGGACAAATTTCTAGCAACATATGAACCACCTACATTGATGCCAGAAGAAATTGAAGGCCTCAACAAACATATCACATGTGAAGAGAATGAAACAGTCATCAAATCCTCCCAAAGATTAAAAGTCCGAGACAAGATGGATTCACATTTGAATCATTCAAAGATGATCTAATACCAATCATGCTCAATCTCTTTCAATAAATTGAACTAAAATGAAGGCTAACAAACTCATTCTATGAAGCCAACATCACTCTAATACCAAAATCAGATAAAACTAATATGAAAAAATAAAATTACACACCAAAATCCTTAATGAATATAGATGCAAAAGTCCTCAAGAAAATACTTGCAAACAAAATCCAAAAGCACATTAAAAGAATTATATACCAGGTTTGTATATTTTTTATCCCAGGTATGCATGGGTGGGTCAAAACAAGAAAATCGATAAGTTTAATAAACCACTTTGATAAACTGAAGAAGAAAAATCACATGATGCTCTTGATTGATGCAAAAAAAGCTTTTGGAAAAATAAAGCATCCTTTCCTGATAAAACATTCCAAAAGATTGGAATGAAGCTTTTTCAGTATGGTAAGGGTATATATAAGAAACCTACAGTTAGCATTATACTCAATGATCAAAGGCTGACAGCTTTCTCGCTGAGAACAGGAACAAGAAAAGGATGCCCACTATCACCACTGTTATTCAATATTGTTCAGGAAGTTTTGGCTAACAATTATGGTAGTTAAGGAAATAAAAGCCACACAGATAGTAAAGGAAGAAGAGAAACTTGTACTATTAGCAGATATTATCATCCTATATCTAGAAAATCCTGAAACATATGCAATAAAGCTACTAGAATTAGTAGACAAGTTCAGCAAAGCGGTGAGGTACAAGATTAATTCCAAATATTCAATAGCATATCCTAAAATACTGATGTAAATTCTGAGGAGGAAATCATAAAAAACTCAATTTATAATAGCAACTAAAAAATTAAATATTTGGAAATAAAATTAAACCAAGGACATAAAGGAACTGTATTAGAAAACTACAAATCATTGCTAAAAGAAATTGAAGATGACTTAAATAAATGGAAGGAAATTCTATGTTCATGAATTGGAAGACTAAATATCTTTTAGATGTCAATTCTATCAAAACTGATTTACAGATTCAACACAATCCCAATAAAAATCCAAACAGCCTTTTTTACAGACATGGAAAAAACAGTTACCGTATTTATTTGCAAGTGTAAGGGAACCCAAATAGCCAAAAAGTCCTTAAAAAAGAAGAACAAGGTAGGAGGACTCTCCCTTCCTGATTTAAAGCATATTACTTAGCTACAGTGTTGAAAACTTCATGTTACTAGCATGAAGACAGGTATGTTGACCAAAGGAATCTAATTAAGAACTCAGAATTAGACCCTCACATCTATAGCCAAGCAAATTTTGACAAGGTTGTCAAACCATCCAACCTGGGCCAGAACAGTCTATTCAACGCATGGTGCTAAGAGAAATGCATAGCCATACCCAAAAGAAAGAAAGAGGAACACTATCTCACACCTTATACAAAAGTTAACTCAAAATGGATCAAGGACCTAAATATAAAAGCAATAACCATAAAACTCCTAGAAGAAAATGTAGGAAAACATCTTCAAGACCTTGTGGTAGGCAGTAGTTTCTTAAACCTTACACCCAAATCACAAGCAACAAAAGAAAAAAGAGATAAATGGGATCTATTCAAAATTAAACACTTTTTTCCCTCAAATGACTCTTCCAAAAGGGGGGAAATATAGCCAACTCAATGGAAGAAAATACTTGGCATTCTCTTATCTCATAAGAGTTTAAAATCCATGATATATAAAGAGATTATGCAACTCAACAATAAAAAGACAAACTACCCGATTAAAAAATGGGCAAAAGACTTGAAAAGATGGTTGACCAAGAAGGAAATACAAATGGCAAAGAAACAAATGAAAAAAATGTTCAACATCACTAGTGATTAGGGAAATGCAAATCTAAAGTTCAATGAGATATCATTACACCTACTACACTGGACACTATTAAAAAATCAGAAAACTATAAATGTTGGAGAAGATGTGGAGAGATAGGAATTCTTATTCACTGTTGGTGGGAATGTATAATCATACAGCCACTGTGGAAGACTGTTTGGTATTCATAAGCAAGTTAAATATAAACTTACCATGTGACCCAGAAATACCATTACTAGATATAACCAGAAGAACTGAGAACAGTGACACAAATAGACATCTGCACATCGATGCTCATAGCAGTGTTATTTACAATAGCTAATGCTGGAAATAACCCAGATGTCCATCAACCTAATGGATAAATAAATTGTACTGTATACACATGATGGAATATTATGCAGTAGCAAGAAGAAATGAAATCATGAAACATATGACAACATGGATGAACCAGCAGGACATTATGTTGAGTTAACAAGCCAGACACAAAAGGACAAATAAAATATGATTGTGCTATTATGAACTAAATATATATATATATATATTGTAAACTCATGAAACTAATAATTAGAATATTGGTCAATAGAAAATAGAAGGTGGGTAAAGGATGGAAAGCGGAGGGTTTTTCTGTGCAGAATTGACTCAAAGACTGTAAATCTTTGGAAATGAATGGAAATGTTGAGAGCACATCATGCAGTTTGTGACTAGCAAAGCTATTCTATGGGTTTATTAGTCAGTCAGGGGTGATGATGCAAAATGCCAGAAAATACAAGAAATCTGTTGGCTTTTATAAAGGGTATTTATTTGAGGTAGAAACTTATAGTTACCAGACCATAAAGCATAAGTTACTTCCTTCATCAAAGTCTGTTGCCACGTGTTGGAGCAAGATGGCTACCAACATTCAGCCTTCTTCTTCCTCTTAAGACTTCATGGTCCCAGCATCTTCCAATATCAGCTGTAGACCATCAGGCTCCGTAGGTTTTGTCTCTCTGCCTTGGGCTTGATTCTCTTTGGGCTCAGAATCGCTTCTCTCTACAAAATCAAATGTAGACAGGTGAACAGCTCTTCTCTCTTCCTGGGGCATCTGCCATGTCTTTGGAGCTCTCTCTATTCCTCTGTTTTCTTCTCCTGTGTATTTACTTTCCGGGCTCCAGCTCAAAACTCCAGCATCAAAACTCCAACTAACTCCTCTACTCTGCTTACAGTTTTCTATGTGAATGAGTCCCTGCCTACCAAGGGGGTGGGGACTCAATGTCCTACTGACATGGACCAATCAAAGCCATAATCATTATTTAATCAAGTAAAAGTGAAACCTCTGAATCAAGTATAACCTAATATGCCTAGAGGAACAGATCAGTTTACAAACATAATCCAATATCTATTTTTGGAATTCATAAATAATGCCAAACTGCTTCAATGAGTATGGTAGTGGTTGAAATGGATTACTAGAAGGCAAGCTAAAAAAATGTACCTTGTGACTGTATAACACAGTGAAACTTCATGGAAAATATGAGTATCAGTGATATTGCATATATAAGGCTGTTTTTACAAAATATGAATACAAATAAACTAAAGATAAGAAACAGAATAGCAGCTATGTTTAAAAAATTATCATTGAGTTCTAAGAAATTTTTATATATTAATCTGTAAATTCCATGCCTGTGTATTTTATATTGAATGGTATTCTAGGTATGACCTGCAATATGTTCTACAATTTGATAAGGTGATTTGTCACATTCCTGGTAATGTCATTTGAATGTGAAAGTTTTATTTTCTTGGACTCTAAAATTTCTATTTTTGTTTTTGTTTCTTCTGCTTATGGTGTTATATCTAAGAATCTCTTGCTTAATATATGGTCATGAGGTATTACTTTTACAATGTTTTCTAGGATTTTTATAGTTGTATCCCTTATATATAGGGTTATAATCCATTATTAGTTAATTTTTTGGCATGGTGTGATAACACAGAACAAATTGCTTTGCTTGCCTTTAGATATCCAGTTGTTCCAGCACCATTTGTTGAAAGACTGTTATTTTACCAACTGATTTGTCTTGGGCCCCTTGTGGAGAATAATTATACATAAATATATATGATTTTTTCTGAATTATCAATTCCTTTTAATGCTAATATAAATGGAATTTTATTCTCAATATCATTATATTAACTTATTTTTTAATTTGTCATTTATGCATTTTTAAGTATTACAGTCAAGGACATTAAGGACATTAATTACACATACAATATGTGCTACTATCACCAGCATATATTACCAATTTTTTTTCATAATTCTTTCTGTCTCTATATATTTCATAAAAACAGAATAATATAAAAATTGTGCTGTTTGTCTCTATTTTACTGAGTACATTTTAAAGATCCATTCAAGTTGACCATTTATCAGATTTCATTCTTTTTTCCTGAGGAATAACATTCTATTGTATGTCTATAGTATGTTTTATCTATTTATCTGTTGATGGACACAAGTTATTTTTAACTTTTGGTTATTGCAAATAATGATTCTATAAACTTTGTTATACAAATATATGATTCCTGTTTTCAAATTTTGGGGTATATATCTAGAAGTGGAAGTGCCAGGTCATATGGTAACTCTTTGTTTAGCTTGTTGAGAAAATGCTGAGAAAGTGTTTTTTCTTCAGTAGTTAACACCAGTTTGCATTACCACCAACAATGTACAAGTAT
>JAQZBX010090722.1:0-12480 GCA_029593785.1 Cabassous unicinctus
GGAGATAAGGCACAAATAAATTCCCTGCACTCATGTAGCTAAAATTGTAATGGGAGAGGATAGACAACAAACATATAAAATGATAATGATTGTAGGAAGCTATAAGTTAAATGAGGTAAAATAAAGCATGGTTCATGATTACTGAATACTTTCAAATGGAGCTAATTTAGACAGGTATCTAGATAATACTTTTCAGAGAAGGTGTTATTAGAAGAGAGATGTAAACAAAGTAATGAAAAGAGTTACTCAATGCTTTGGGGAAAGAGCATACTACGCTGAGGGAATAGCAAGCACAATAGCCATACTAGTGCAGAACATGTTCAAGAAACAGCTAGAAGATCAATGTGGCATAAGTAGGACTGAAGGAGGAAGTTTTGGCTGGTGGAGCACACCCTGAGATGTTTTTCATAACCCACACTGCAGAAATAAAGCCTCTTTCTTAACTAGGTTGCAAAAATTTCTATTTCTCTTTCTGCTTCTATCTCAGTACTTATTATAAGCCTATGAAAAGGAATTTATTATTTTTAATAGCATTAATTAACATACTAAAAGATATGCAGAGTTAAAAGAACTTTAACCTAAGAGAACTTTGCCTAATTAAATAGGGAAATGGATGTGGCTCAAGAGATTTTGCTTCCATCTACCATACAGGAGGTCCAGGGTTAGATTCCCAGTGCCTCCTGGTGAAAGGCAAGCTGGTCAAGGAAGCAAACTGACCCAAGCAGAGAGCTGGCCTACGCAGAGTGCTGGCTGGTGCAGGCGTGCTGTGCTGCCCAGAGAACTGGAGCAGCAAGATGACGCAACAAAAAGAGACACAGAGGGGAGACAATAAGAGATGCAGCAGACCAGGGAGCTGAGGTGATGCAAGAGATTGAGCACCTCTCTCCCACTCCAGAAGGTCCTGGGATTGGTTCCCGGTGCCACCCAAAGAGAAGACAAACAGACACAGAAGAACACACAGAGAACAGACAGTGAACACAAAATAACGAAGGGATGGGAGGAGAAATAAATAAATAAATCTTAAAAATATAAAATAAAATAGTTAAAATCACACTCACTGAAACTACTACATACTAACCCACTAGAATAAGCCCTCCCATATTTACTTGTTAAACTTTCACTTTCCTCTTTTAAAAATAATGAGGGCCTATTCTAACTCAAGGATAAATTCCTGCTTTCTTCTTTCTTCACAGAGCTAACCAAGACTAGTGAAGCATGCACAGAACTTAAAATGATTCTGAGACATAAAATATCCTGTGAGCGTAATCAAGGTGGGCAAGAATAACAGGAAAGAAAATAGCAGACCTGAGAAAAAGCAAGAGGTTTGATGTCAGGGTACATACTCACTCCTCAAGATAACAGGACTCAACAGCTAATAAAAATAAAAACCAATTGCCATCCCTAATATGAATGTGGGCACAGCAAATGTTAATAACCAACTTGCAATCATTAATTTAAACTAGCCACATCCAATGTGCCAATAGCCTTAATATCTCTAACCCCACCTCCCTTTGTTTAATTCTTCATTTTTCCAGCTCAGGACAGATCTGAGGGAACTAACTCTTCCTGTCTTCACAAGTTTAGCTTTTGTTAAATCAACAAATTTTCTTCTCAAAACCTGGTGTCAACTGATTAATTGTGAGCACATCAAGCAAGGACTAACTTCAGATGGAAACTTACAACTAAAGGAAGGAATGAAGAACATTGGACATGGTGAATATAAAACTCTATTATTTTTGTTTTTCAAATTTCTTTAACAGACAAGCAACTATTTAAAGCAAAAGTAACCTCAATATTAGATATGGGCTATAAGGAATGTAGAAGTAAAACATATGTCAAAAATAACACAGAGAAGAGGAGGTGATATATACTTTCACTATCATGTGAAGCTTAGCACATGAAATTTAAAGCGGCAAAATATGAAGTATAAATACCAACTGATAAATTAATAATGGATATTTTAATCCTTAGAGAAAACATCAAAATTATCAAAAGTGATATAGTTAAGAAAACAATAAAGGCAATAAAATGGACTATTAACAAAATATTAAATTAACTCAAAGACGTCAGAAAAAGTGGAACCAAGGAAAAAAGGAACAGAAGAGCAAAACAGAATTGAGAGAGAGAGAGAGAAATAGAAAGTAGGAGGATTTTTACCATTTTAGCAAAAAGAACAAAACATATACATCAATAACATTAAGTGTAGATCATTAAATTCATTAATTGAAAGTCACAGATTTCCAGACTGCAAAAAATTATAAACCTGCAATATGCTAACTATAAGTGATGCACTTTTACAATACAGAAATAAATAATAAAATAAATGAATAAACGAATAAATAAAATGATGGAAAGTGATATAATTTGCAATAGATACACTTTAAATCTGATATAAAAATAGATAGATAGATAGATAGATATAGGCAAACAGAATTCTTTATATCAAACAAAATTAACTTATGACAAGAAGCATTGCCAGAAATAAAAAGGAATATTTAAAAGTTAGTGTCTTTAAGAACAAGTAGATCATAAATGAGTAAGGATTATATACATATACACAATATATGAATAACACTATTAATAAACTTTACTTGATTTACCAAAATTAACACCTAACAACTGAAGAATGCACATTCTGTTCAAGTATACATAGAATATTCAAAGATACAGACCACTGTTCATCCATAAAATAGTTTCAATAAATTTTAAAAGATTAACATCAAAAGGAGCCTATTCTCTGTCAACAATGTAATTACATTAGAAATCATTAAAAATAAAATATAAATTCCAAAATACATGTTAATTAATCACAAGCTTTTTTATAACCAAGACTTTAAAAGAAGACACTAGAGAAATAAGAAAATAATATAAATTGAATGATAAAAAGAAATTTTCAATATTAGGAACTGGCAGTTAAAGCAGTGTTTGGGGGAAATATAGAGTTTTAAACACTTACATGAGAAAAGAAAAAATATTAAATCAATTATCGAAACTTTCACTTTGAAAAAATTAGAAAGAAGATAAACGTAAACCCCAAGACAGTATAAATATGGAAGTAAGATTAGTAATCTATTAAATAGAAAACAGAAACAATGAAAACATATACAATGAAAAAAAAGCAAAATTAAATAATTGATTCTTTGAAAATTTCATTAAATTTATAAATTCCTTATCAGACTAACCAACATAAGAAAAAAATAAGAGAAAACATAAATTAGGCATTCATAAATTGGAAGAGATATTTGAAAAGATAGGACCAGCTTAAAAAGGATAGTGGAGATATTATAAACACCATTACACTACTACATTTTTCAGCAAAAATTAAATGGACAAATTCCTTGAAAGACCAGAAAAATTAACTAAACACACTTCAAATAAGTAGAAATATGAAAAGCTCCATATCTAATTTAAAAATGAATTCATACAATATATTTTCCTGCAAAGGAAACTCCAGACCCTGATGATTTCACTGGCAAATTCTAACAAGTATTTAAGGAAGAAATAGCACTCTCTTTATCAAACCCTTTCAGAAAAGGCAGGGAGTTAAAACACTTCTTAATACATTTTATGAAACAAGCATAATTCTATTAATAAAACCTTGACAAAGAAACTACCAAAAAAAGAAAAAAGAAAAAAAATACAGAGCAGTTACTCTTCCTAAACATAAATGAACGAAATCTTAATTATATTTCAATAAATTTGATCGATTAATAGATCGAATGGATAACAGACCATTACAAATTGATTAATGTCAGGAATGCAAGACAATTTTAACATATGTCATCACACCTAAATTTATACTTCCTTGTAATGTATTAAATATACACAGCTCCCCATATGGAAGAAAGAAATGGGTATCTGCACTCATGACTTCTATTCAAAATTACACTATCAGACTAAGCCAGTGCATGAAAGGAAATAAAAACCAATAACAATCGTGAAGATGAAAAGCCGAATTGAAAATATGTCTTAATCCCCATGTAGCATGAAGTAAATATTCGGGAATATATAAAAGAAACAAACACAAATCCTACTAGAATTAAAAATGGAGATTTGCAAGGTTGCAGGTCAGAAGGGCCATATTCACTACTTATTATATATTTTAAAATAGCAACATATATACATACGGACTAGAAACATTTATTTATGGACTAGAAAGTGAGACACGAAGTTTCTCAGTACCTCAGAGAGAAGGCTTTGCTTTGACTTGAAGACGACGCGCAGTGTTTAAAACTTATGTGCCCACGACGTGCCCTCGGTCCACCAGTGGCTGGACCGCATCCAGAGACCCTTCCTGTTGCTGCAAACCACCATGGGGTGGGCGCACAGGTCCATGCCTGCCAGGTTTACAGGCTCCGCCTCCTGAACCTAGTGCACAACGCCAGACCCCAGGCCCCACCCTAACCCTTGGCCCCACGCTAACTTATCTGTTGTGTGGGGGCTGCGGAAGCCGATCTCAGGGATTGCTGTGGTACAGCCCCGCAGGAGATTGTAAATGGGTCTGTAGATGCTGCTGGCCTTGGGTGGGGGTGAGCCAGCGGGGCTGAGATTAAATAAAGGAGATTAAATAAAGGAGATTAAATAAAGAGAACTAACAGCTGAAAGAAAAAAGAAAAAATATGTATATATGTATATGTATACACACACACATATATATATGGGTGTGTGTGTTTGGATAGCAAACATATGTATGTAGACTGGAAAGTGAGCCATAAGGTTTCTCATGACCTCAGACTCCCACATTCCACTTGTTTCCTGAGATCCAGCTGCATTCTACTCTTTGGATGCTGTAAGATACACTGTATATTCATAATAAATTTCCCTTGTTCCTTTAACTAGTTTAAGGGGATTTTGTTACTTTTTAAAAACTGAGACCTTCCTAATACAGTTATTTTCTGTTCATTTTCCTAATAGCATTATTTTCTGTTATATATAGGATGTTCATCTTTCATTCTCTAATGGTGGATTGACAGCTTATATTGCCAAAGAAAGGAATTTAGGACTAAGACATAATTAGTATTTTGTGGGAGTCAGAGGGGATGATGTGTTTTGGAGAAGAGAAAAGTTTTCTATTTGTGTTTTAATCATTAATTAAGCACTAATTCTGAAGGCAAAACTTTTTTTCTTACTTGGGAGTTATGTAGAAGCCAGAGACTGCTTTCCTCCCTCTAATGACATATTTAAACAGCCCTATTGCTCTGAGTCAATCCTAAGGAAGGAAAGAATTAATATTACTTAACTAAGGATAATCAAGATTAAACATAATATTCAAATAAAAGAAGGTACTCTATTTGTTAGGACCCATTTCTTCTTCAAATCTTCTAAATCCCCACCCATTTTAGTCCTTCCTCTCACATCACCTTATTCTAAGTTTTTCAAATGAAGGTGAGGGAAATTGTTCTCACTAAGCTGGAGTGTCAGAGGGAGGAGGAGGGCTCCTGTAGCTCATTGATTCACATCTATCACTCAGGCCTGATGTCCTGTTTTCCCATTGCTCCCCCCACCACTACACAAGCCCTTTCTTAAAAAACAGTAAACCACTATCATGAATCATAGTTTGTGATTCCACTCAGAACTCAGGAAATAATATAGGAAGATATGTTTCTTTAAGGTGCCTCAAAACAGATGAGACTGAGACTAAAGGAAATTCAAGGAGCTGAACTGAGAGCATGGTTATAATGTTTATTTTATTAAGGATTCAGAGCACAGCAGGACATACCAGTAGGGAATTTGTTATTTAGAGCAGTGCTTCTGAAACTTTAATAAGCTTAAAACTCACCTAGGCATTTGGTTAATATGCAGATTTGTGTAAAGAAGATCTGAGGTCAGAATGTGATTGTACATTTCTGAAAAACTCCAAGGAAGTGCCATTGTTGTGGGTTGACGGACCACATGGAGGGAGTGAGAGCCTAGATTTAAAAGTACAGCTCCTTATTCCCAGGACCTTAACCTTTAGCTGAGTCACAAGAGACTTATCTATGGAGAACACCAAATTCCATTATCAAAATGCAAAGACACTTGAGACAAAGATTTAGAATTATGGTTTATTGGAAAATGGGGGCATTGCCATCTTAGTGACCATGTTTCCCCTGAGGATATTTTTCATGGCCCTCTTTACATCTTTGTTTCGCAGACTGTAGATCAATGGATTAAGCACTAGACTTAGAAAGGTATAGGAAACAGCTATTATTTTGGATTCCTCAACAGTCTTATCTGTCGGTGGTCTTACATACATACAGAATAGTGTCCTATAAAATAGGGTAATAGCTATCATGTGAGAACCACAGGTGGAGAATGTCTTGTTTCATCCTTCAGTTGATTTGATCTGGAGGATGGCAGGCATAATAAAGGCATAGGACACCAGGATGATGGTGAGGGAATTGGTGAGGCTGAAGCCTGCTGACATGAGCATGGCATGTTCTTTGACATAAGTAGCAGAGCAAGTAAGTTTATTAAGAGGTGGGTCAGCACAGTAGAAGTGGTTGATAATGTTGGATCTGCAGAAGGAAAAGCAGAAGGTCAGGATAGCCTGGAACAGACCATCTGAGAAGCCATATACATAAGGTAATGTGGCCAAGCAGATGCAAACTCTCCTAGACATTTTTACACTGTAGCACAGTGGGTTGCATATGGCCACGGAGCAGTCATAGGCCATTGCTGCCAGCATGTAGAGCTTGGTAAGGAGGAGTATGATGAAAATATAACACTGTTTAAAGCAGCCACCATAGGAAATGGTCTTTCTCACTAATAACAAAGCAGTCAGCATACGTGGAGTTGCTTTCAAGGTGTAGCACAAGTCCACAAAGGCAAAGTTAGTAAGGAAGAAGTACATGGGGGTGTGGAGGTAGGAGTCCACTCTGAATAACACCATCATGCCCAGGTTTCCTAAGAGTGTGACAAGGTAAACAACCAGAAACAACTCAAATGGGGGAGGCTAGAGTTCTGGGCGATCTGTAAGCCCCAGGAGAATGAATTCTGTTATTGCACTGCCATTTTTAATAAGCATTTCCTGAGACTCTGTGCTCTTGAAACAAAGGGAAAAAAGAATACAAATAGGCATAATATATGCTAATGGGAGTCTATATAAATTCTCTAAAACTGCACATGCCCATGTAGTATCTTTCTGGATACTACATAAACAGATTTCATATGCCTACTAAGTCATTATTTTATTTTCCTTTGTATTAAATTACTTGTAAATTTCTGTGTGTAAACCTTTGCCTATAAATTAGCTGTGCTGATATCTATACCAATACCTAGTCTATACCTCTACCTACACCTACACTTTTACCCATACAAGTGACCTACATGTCCACTGTCTACTTGAAGTCTTCTTTGCCTCTCAAAGTCTATTAATGTACATGACATTGTTCACAGGCTTTTCTTCTGAGAGGCATTTCTGATTTCTTCCCTCATACATGAGACAATAAATTTATTTCTTGTTCTATGCCTCTAGCTTCTACATATATTTATATGTACCTGATTTCTACTCTGCATATATCAATAATCAATTCTTCAAAAGTCAGGGCAATGTCTAGTTCATTATTATATCATGACTGTCTAGCACATACTTATTTACTGAATTAAAAAATAATATTGAAAATGTGGCATATGTCTGAAAGAATGAATGACCTACCTTGTTTTGCTCAGCTCTGTATACCTGTTGAACTTTGCATGCTGTCATGCACTTAGGAAAATCAAGGGATTTGTGGACCTTAGTGCACAAATCAATCTCTTGGAAAATTTGTTTTCAATCAAATCACAGGCAGTTAGCTTCAGAATATCATATGTGAGATACTGATACCATCATAATTAACAGAATATCTAATGTAGTCGTTCTCTGGAGAGACAAAGTCATCTTTTTAAAATGGCATATGTCAAATAAAAGAACAAAGGATCTTTAAATTAAATGAAGAAAATGCCCAGTGTTTTGAGCATGGAAAATAGCAATGATTTAATGTGGTAAAAAAAGAAAATAAATGAAATTATTCATAGTGAGCATTTAAGCTATTAACCACAGCTTGTATCTATTCAGAGGTATTACTCTTCACTCTACCTTGTTAGCACTCTTCACATCACAAAATTTTGCTAATTGCCTCCTTACTTTCTCTCAAGATGCTTTTAATTTACTCTTTCTATCATACTTAAAGTCTGTTTCCAGCCTTCTCAATTCTTATCTCCTTTAAAAATGAATCACAAACATGGTTTAGAAGGCCAGGACTGTGGTGATTATTTGAATGTATATCTGCAGTATCCAGGACTGTAATTACTTAATGAACATTTGTTTTGTAAATTCATAATAGTTGCTGTTAACATATATAGGTCATTAATAACATAGGTTGTAGTTTCTATGCTCACTGCATGCAATAACAGATTTTATCCTCAAAAAATACTCGATGGTAAATAATATCATTACTCCTATGTTATGAATGACAAAAATAAAGAGAAGAAGGATTAGGTAATTGGGCTATGGTCACACTTTTAATGAGCATAAGATATGAAACACAAATTCAGTCAACTTACTTGAGAACTTTCTTTATTAGGTGCAGCTGCAATATATTACCTCCCTAAACTTCAATTTGCCCCAAGTTCAAGAGGGTCTTGAGAAATAAAATAAGAAACAATTGGTACAAGGACACGATGGCATCCTTTCCTAGTATAATGTAATGAAAGAGAGTTGTGTCACTCATCTTCCCCTTAATTGTATGCATTTCCTGCTATGAGGCTTACTGGTATACTCATATACACCTACTATGTAACTGACCATAAACTGTGGTCACCTTTACTCTGACATGAGGAAATACCATACTTAGAAGCAGTAGCAAAGGTTCCATGAATGGTAAGTTGGGGGCCCTGTACTGCTAAGATGTTTCTTCAGAGTAACTGCTTAGCAACTGTAAGGAAGTCACACTTTTTCTCCATTTGTAAATGGCTTTAATAATGGGTCCTGCATCCCATTCAAGTCAACGTGGACTGAAACTGAATATTCCTAACTATTAATTAATATTCAAGATATTGTGCATTTAGGCACTGTTGACATATAAGTGGACAAAAAACTTCAAAAATTCTGCCCCCTGGATCTCACAAATACTAGTGGGCAGAGACAAATAGTATTGCAAGTAAGAAACTAAATAAATTATATTTCAAATGGCAGGAAATGTTATTGTGAAAACTAAAGGTACTGGAGTTTTTAGGAAAGGGTGTTGAAAACCTCACTGGAAAGGTGACACTTTGTACACATAAAAATGAAGGAGGAAGAGAACAAGCAATAAAGATTTCTTGGAAAGTTCTTCTAGGAAAAATGACCTAAAGGTACAAAGCCACTGCCTGTGATCATTCTTTGGAAATAGCTGGTGGTGTGCGTGGATGTGTTTGTGCAGAATTCATGGAGAGAAATGCAGAAAATTCTAGCTAAGAGCTTCCTTAAAATAAAAAATATTTCACTTCATTGAAAGACTGATTCACATATTCTTATGACCTTCCTATCAAGAATATCAACAGTCTTCACTGGAGAAAAGGGGCAAGAAGTTAGTAGCACCTTCTCTTGAACAATTGTGTAGCAGCAAATAGTGCTAAAATAGCATATTTATTTATCTGAGCAGCAAGGTGCCATTAAGAGGTATTTTCACATTCCTCTTCACTTCTGGTGTTTTAATCTAATAAAACTGATGAGAGAAAAGGAGGAAAAAACCTATTGCAAAGCAAGTAAAACTAGAAGCGTCTTGTATCCCAGGTGTGGCTTTTTCAATGGACCAACCTGCAATGTAGTATTGAATTGACAGAGTCTCTACTTCAATGATGTCTCTCTCAAAATTGTTCCAGTAATTTCTGAACTGCAAAATAAAGCAAACTTTGGAAACCAAAACAAATAAACAAATAAACAAAATATGTGGTTGCCAAAACAGAGAAAAATGAGAGTAAAAGCTCAGGACATTGGACTTTTAGATAAAAATAAAAGACATGATAAGAAATGGGATTTGAGGGATTTGTTGACATAAGAATCATTCATTGCCTGTCACATGAAGACTGCCTTTGAGATCTGAAATGTTTTAACTCATAAACTCAGTGACTTGGGTGAGATTCAGACATGTCAACTGAAGCACTGGAAAGTGGAAAGGGTTAAATAACTTCCTATGAATGTTTAGTATGTTTACTGAGAAAGATAATTGCAGCAGGTGGGATGTCTGTGTCAGTCCAGAGTAAAACCGCCTTCTGGAAAAGAAGCCTCCGGTTTTACTGTAAATATCACAGGGAGCCTCTACCCAGTGGAGCAGGCTGAGGAAGAACCAGCTGGACAAAGAAAGCCATGAGTAATAGAATCTGGAACTGACACCAGCTACATAATCCATATAGCCCAGGGTAAAATAAAAATGGAGGGACCTTGTTCAAAACTTTTTAGAATTTCAAGAGCTTTAAACGAAACTTCTGAGCATAGGGACCTATCCAACTGCACAGGTATCACACTAAAGAAGACAGTGTTGGACAAAGAGGCTGACAGGGGGAATAGAGCAGCAGCAGGAGAACACCTTCCACACACACACAAAGAAAATGAGAAAAGCTCAAAGGAAGTGTTGCAGCCTAAATGAGGCTGCCATCTCAAAGACAGTCTAGAGAAATTTTATAGGCTATTAAATTATATACTAATGATAAAATACTATTTTAGGGGAAAAAGACAGAATTAAGAAAATATTTTAACATCAATCATTGTAAGAATGGTTCTTAAGCTTCCTTTGCTTTGATATTACCATGAAATATTTGAAAAATCCAATGAAACTATGGATTCTTAACCAAGAAAAATGCACATGCATACATTCTTGTAAGAATGTAAGGGGCTCTAGGTTGCCTGAAACAAGTATAAGAACTCATTCTCCAGCCCCACTCTGGAAAATGCACTCATGTGTGAGCTCAGAGGAATGTTTGGTTTTCTTGGTTCCTTTGCACCAAATGACAGTTCTGTAGAAGATTGTCCAGAAAGATGAAAGCAAATTCTGACAAGCCTATTTTCAGGGAAGTTAGTTGAGGCTCAACTCTGCTACTGAAAACAGAAAGGACTGCATGTATACACTTTGAGGAAATAGGGCAGACTCAAATTAAATTTTCTAAGAGGAGTGCAGAGGGAAAGATCACTTTGTCAATTTACACTTGCATAGATGTCAATAAGCAACAGGTTTGAAAGGAAGAATGAAGACATAATTATATTCATCTTTTAAGAAACAAACATAAGGGATTTAAAATCCTTATAAATATAGTTGCCTCATTGAGTGGAAATAGGGAGATGCAGTAAAAAAGAAAGATCCTTAAAAAGATTTCCATTTTGCCCTCAGGGATATAGAAAGCTCTATGCTATAGGGAACTACAAATAAATAAAAGCTGACTCCTCTCCTAATCTGTGTTCAAAATGATTTTCTCTTAAAGGAAAGGAGAAGAGATGGAGCTACATCCATCTCTTTCTCATTGACTTCTTTTCATCTTCCTCTAATGGTAATTTAGAAATGTTAAAACAGATGATGAAGGAAAAGAAATGATTAAACTCAGGAAATAAGGTGCTTTGAAGCAAGTAGATAAGGATATATTATCAATTCCCCAGAGTCTCTGTGAGGTAAGAAAGAGTGCACAGATAGTGTTCCAGGCCCAGATATGAGGCTCAAAGTCAGGAGTCTTGAATGAATTTTGACACATGCAGCCCTGAAATGTTTCAACCCTCAATAGAGCCGTGCACTGTATAATGCTCAGCACAGCCTTGGGGACAGCTCTTATGATCACATGCACATGGCCAGTGGCTTATCAAAGTGCCAAGGTTTTGAACTTTTCCTCTGTGCTCAGAGTTCCCTCACGTGAACAAAGATTCTGAATGGCACTAGGAGCCTCTACTCATATCTGTCACCAACCAAGTCAGAATAAATGGGTCACATTTCTCTTAGTTGCAAACTTTGGAAAATAAATGGACCAGATTTGATTATGCTGGGACTTGTCTAATTTCTTGACAGTCTAAGGAGTCAATAACTAATATTTAAAAATTCAGAATTTCATGAAACCAATGCCAATTAGTGACGTGGATTCTAGCTATACTGTTAAAAAACTACTGATAGTGGCAAGGTATTTAATCAGTTTGGTTTTTGTTTTCCAGTTGTAAAATGGAAATAGGATTTTCATAGGGAATAAAATAATTATGGAGAATGCTTAGAAAAATGCTTGGTGTAAAGTCAGCACATAATGAGTGTTTTAAAAATAGTTAACATTTTCATAACTGACCTCCATTTTCTTCTTTACCCATAGGCAATGAGAGAAGGGCAGGTCCTGTTTCAGGGGAAAAAAACTCAACATTCCTGTTTTTCACTGATTTTCAAAGTTAGAAAACCCTGTATCTAAGGAGGGAAAATGCACATGGTCTGTAAACCTCCGTGCAAGACTTTAATACAATTTACTCTTCACTAACAATAAAAATCGTAAGAATAAAAAGACTTACTTTCAAATCTGATT
>JAQZBX010090723.1:0-12477 GCA_029593785.1 Cabassous unicinctus
CCAATTCATTCTGAAAACTCATGTATAAAGAGAAAGAATCAAGCCTCTATCCTGCCTTCCCTTTACGGGCTGTATTGCAAGATAACAATAACATGGAAAAAAATCTTTTTACAACAATCACAATGTAAAAAATATTTTGCAGCCCTCAGTGAAATGATGGACCCAGGCCATGATTATCAATGGCTGCTAAAAACATTAAGAAACTGATGAGAATGGATATGGTTGATAAACCTAAACCTAACAACTGATCATAACACTAAGAACAGGACAATCATATAACACATGGTTCCTGATGCAGTCAGTGTAATAAGAACAACACAATATCATCTATGAAGTATCCTTGCCCCCAATCTAATGAAACTGAATCCAATCAAGCCCAGCCACATACAGAATGTAGAAAAATCTACAAGACATATAATCTAGTTCTTCAACAAATAAACAGCGTTAAAATAAATGGGAAGGAGGTAGGAAAAGAGGAAAGGATACAGATAAAGAGAGACAAGAAAAATATCAAAAAATTACAAGGTATGTACTTTCTGGATCCTGATTTGCACAAACCAAAAGAAAAAGGCAATTTTTCAGATAATCAGGGATAATTAAATACAAACTTGGTAAGAGAAGATATTAAGGAATTTATTTGTTAGGTATGGCAATGGTATGTCGTTAACTTAAAAATCTATTAGAGATACATACTGAAATATTTACAGGTGAAACAATATATCTGGGATTTGCTTTTAAAATACTGAAAAAAGGGAGGAAGAGGAAGTAAATCAAGAATCACAGCATGTTGATAACTGCTAAAGCAGAGTGAGAAATGCATGGGTATTTGAAATACTATTCTCTCTCCTTTGTGCATGTTTGAAATTTTTCCATAATAAAAACTGAAAAACAAAGGATGGACTGCTACTTTATATTTTTCAAATTATAAGTAAAATTAAGCTTAAGTTTATTAACTTCAATTCACAAAAACTAGAATTCAGAAAAATGAACAATACTTAATCTCCATTCACAGGATATATTTACATTGCATTCAAAACAGTAAGTCTTTATTGCACTTTTCACTGTTTGTACACATTTATATTATTTGATCAATGTCCCTCTTTCCCAGAAGGACATAAACTTGTAAGGACAAGAATCTTTTTAAATTAACAATTTTAATTATACATTGAGTAGAAAGTTATCACAAGTATAGAAAATGTAATACTTAACAAAAATGTAGACATTTATTTAATCCTTAATAAAAGGTGTTATAAACTTTTCTTTCATGTTTTGGAAACTATAGGGGGTCAGCTTTTCAAAAAGCTGGGATTACTAATCTATTGAATTGTGCTTCTTAATGATGCATACGCAATATTTCAGTTAACAGATATCAAAAAATGTCAACAGCACAAAGGAATTACTAATTTTCATAAATACAGAAAGAAATGGTGAAAAAGCACAATTACTACATGGTCATACTCATAATAGCTACTTGAATTTTAACCATTTTAGTGCAGTTTAAAACTGACTTATTAATCACCACACTAAACCTTCAGTTGTTAAACCTGAAGGCCTATGTCTTCCTTCTCAAGTTATTCTTTCACTCATTTTATCCTACAAATGTTGGCTAACATTAAAATTTTTCAAAGCACTTACATAAAAAGCTCTTCATATCATCATGTGAGAAAAGTTTAGCAGTTCATGCTGAGAATAAGAAGATCCTCAATACTGATTTACATGCTAAAAATCTAGAAAGAGCCTAGAAATTTGGAGTATGCCTCCTTAGGAAGCACAACTTTTGAAAAGCTGACTCCTGTGGTTATTTGCAGAAAATGGAATTAAGGTTTAACCCCTTTTATAGGCCAGTTAACTCTACAAGGAAGGAATATTTTTTAAAGCATAAAAGTTATTTCTGAAACAGAGAAATCAAATAACAGGTAGTTCAAGCAAAAGAAATGAAGTAAAAAACCTACCTCTAAAATATCTAGAAATATCAGGTAAACTGAACAAAAATATTTAAATATTTATATTTATATATATATATAAATATATATATATAAAAGGAAATAAATATATATATTAATTAAAGGAAATCTCTCTTCCCCAAGTCCAGAAATGAAGACGAAAATGAAAACCAGAGAGCTAAGCCCATGATCTGGCCCTGCAGCAAGGGGAGGGTAGAGGTAGGATATTTAGGGTTTTTGCTCTCCTTAACCTAGGAGTTTGGGGTTCAACATTCACATAGGGATTAGATATAAGGCTTTGTACCCTAATAATGCAGGGATTAGAACTGGGACCCTGCATAAAACAAGAACACCAGACAACTAAGCAATCATTAAAATAGAAGGGAGGGGGCAGCAAGGAGAAAGGAAAAAAGAGAAAAGAATCTAATAGTACAAAGAAGTTTGACTGTTCTGCCTAAACTTTGGTAAGGGAAAAAAGTCACCCAGGGCTGTACCTTATAAGATTTGGGGTCAAAATATATATTACCCATGCAATCTGGGGCTAAACTGAGAGGTTAACAAAAAAATAGGTCCAGACCTGGGCACCTAGCAAAATCAAATACAAAATCATCACGAGGACATTTCCACAGCTCAAGACTGTAAGAGATTCCCAAAGAAAATACAGACCTCACTAAAGATAAGCTTGCAATCAAAGAATACAAAAAGGAGAGGAAACAATTCACTATGAATGCGTCAGCAAATAAATACAAACACAAGGATTATAGAGTCAAGAATATAAGATTACATAACAATCTTAAAGAGAATATAAAGTATGTTTTAAATGATTAAAGATACACAAGGAACTGAAAACTATTAAAAAAAAAAAAAAAAAAAAAGATTTGTAAAAGAACCAAACAGAACTATTAAAGTCATTGAGTCCTCTGCTTCTGGTGCTGTGTCAAATTCGATATTCTCAAGGGCCCTCCCACTACAAAACAATAGATCTAGTGCAAAAATGCAATTGTGCAGTAGTTCTGAAGAGAAACCAGCTAATTCTCTTATGTTAAAGAGTTCTAAAACCTATAGAAAACAGTATAGTCCAACAGAATAAAACTATATTACAATCTGTAGCCCAAGCTTCCCACCTTAAAAAAATAGACAGAAATGAAAAAGCAATTCATTCTTAAAAGAGAAACATTTGTAGACAGGTAGAATTATCAGGCACAAAAAAAGTTTAGCGTATTGATTCATCTATTATACATGAAATTAGTTCTCAGGAAGAGCTGCCAATCAAGTCACTTACAGATTTTAAGTCACCTAATGCTGACAACGTCATAAAATGTCCCTTCCAAAATTAAAACATTGTAATGGTCTTTTAGGTGAGTAGCCCTCTAACAAGAGAAGAGGGTGAGCCTATTTCTGGCACAAGCTAAATGAAAAAGCAGATGTAGTTGTCTGAAATGTATTTCATAGAACCCATCTCTGAACAATCAATTCTGAAAGCTAAAGAAACTTAACTTCTGTTCTGGCAACAGATAGTGAACTAGAGACAGGAAAATAAGCAAAAGTTGTTTATTTTTATAGACAAAATCCCATAAAATAAAACCTCGAAGACTAGAAAATTTAAGTGTTCTAGACTTTTCAAAGGTGGTACGTTTGCTATGCTTTATAAAGTAACCCATGCGTAGATGGACTAAAAACCATTTTATTCTTTTGATCATTCCTGTCTTCAGTGTAAGATTATTTCAGAACCATAATCTTAATCTGATCAAGTGGTCATCCTTAACAAAGAAGGGTTTTTGCTTTGGTTTTGTTTTTTTAATAATTTTCCAGCCTTCTATTCCCTAGGTGTTTACCACATGTTGATTAACAAGGGTATTATTTCTCAGAATATGAAAGTTACTACTGAAAATTTTTCATGAAAACAATCATATAAACATTACCCAAGAATGTGAATCATATTACACCATTAAATAAATTTTAAATTTTCTCTGCACCAGGAATTCTACTGAGAGACTGTAGAATATTTTGCCTAGCAAAATCACTTTAGAAGCATCATTTTTGGTTAAAAGTTTGTAGGATTTTGAAGTTACTCAACTACCCAAAACACCATAGCACAAATTCTCAAGTTAAGACACATAGATTCATTTACAACTTTTGCAAAAACAACAGAATAAAGAGTGAATCTGACTAATGAAAGTCCACCACTCATAAAATGCAGACAAGTCAAAAGCGGCAACAACAACAAAAAGGACTGTTTTCCTCTATTTTGTATTAGTCTTTGATTCACTAAATGATTTGGCAGAAAATTATTCCATGTTACACTTCTCATTTGGTCATAACTAAGGACCCATTTGACTCTACTTGCTTGAGAAAGGTACACCATTTGCATGAAAGCAAGTTCCAGAGTTACTTGGTACTGTCAGTTCTAGTACCATCCCATAGAGCACCACATACACCAATTTCACCATCTGCAGCATAAAACAACCAGTGCTCACAATGATGATTTTGAATCAACAATAAAAGCTGAAATTTTAGGAATACAATTTTAAATCACATAAGGATATATTATAAAAAGGATTTCATCAAAATATAGCTAAAATAGAAGTATATGGAAGCAGCCGGTATAATGAAACTAATACAGACTCTACAGCCAGCCTGACTGACTGAAGTTCTGTCTCCTCCATTATTTGGTACATTACTTTGATAATTTCTTTGGGTATTAGTTTGCTTACTTGTAAAATGGGGGAAAGTATCACCTACATTTCAGGATTACTGTAAAGATAAGACAAGTAACAGCATATACTCCAAGTGCTCAAAAAATAGGAGCTTTTACAGTTCATAAACTTAACACAGTCCCATTTCTGGATAATTCAGCTTTACAATTACTCACTTCCCAGTGCTTCCATATTGTTGAGGTGTTTTTCTTATTTTTGTTTTTGGTTATTCAGCATCTTGTGATAAGGAGCACAGCTGTGAAAGCATCAGAATTCTGACAACTCATCAACAATTCCATCTGGTTAGCTGATTTCATTTAAAGGAATAATATGTTCAAAAGCTAAACAAAAAACTTATATAATGCTTTTTCTTTAAAAAAAATTTTTTTTTAAGTCTTAAGACACTAATTTATTAAAGTACTGGTTCTGGGTGATATTTTTTCCTAAAATTTAGACTTTCAAGTTTATAACATTTTATTCATATTTAATTGCACACATCAACAGTGTAAAATAACATAAAAATCTCAAAGAAACTAATGGGCTTTTGTAGAAATTTTATACAAGTAAAACTCATTTCTGTCAACTTTTTATTTTTATGTAGACAAAAAGACTTCAATGATAGCACTTTAAAATTTATATTACTTAAAACAGTTCTGTGTGGATTTACACACTAACCTGGTAGAAATGCGACTAAAGACTGCATTGAAGTTGTTGCAGCTGAGAGAAAATAAAACTCCAGAGGCGGAATTCCGAAGTTCAGCTGCATGTTGGTTTCCCTCACGACACGTATGGAGAAAATGGCAGATTTCTGGCAGCAACTGTTTGACCAGCATCGTTTCGTCTAATCTCATTGTGTCCTTTGGTTGCTAAAATAGAAAAAAATTACATATTCCTAAAACTATCTTAATTTTACACGTAAATGTGGTAACGCCATTTTATCAACTTTCTATTATGAAACTTTCAAACATACAGAAAAGTTGAACTAGTATAATGAACACCCATTTACCTATCACATAGACTTAACAATTACTGACATTTTATATTTGTCACATCTATCTATAGATAGTCTAATAAAGGGGATGATTCCATCTATCACCCTCTAATCACAATAAAACACTAACTCCACCCCAACTCCCACCCCACTCCCTTTGCTTGCTAAGACTGTTCATTGAATCTCTGCATGAGCCCTTCTCCTCTTGGGAATCTCCAGTTTGTTGTCGAGTTCTAAATAAACTTTATTCATTAATTGGTGAGCACATCGTGTCACCTATCATCTCAATATCCAAATAAATTTTAGGGTGGGTGATCATATCTATCCCTAGGTGGAATGACAACAGGTAGTTATTATTTATTATAAATAAGTTTGTTGAACCAAATTTATATGTAAGTTACAAACATCATAAAACTTCACTCCTAAGTATTTTCAGCAAGCATCTATTAAAAATAAGGAGATTCTCTAATATAATTTCAACATAATTATCACACCAAGGAAAAATAAACAATTCCCATATATCATCTAATGCCCAACCTATATTCGAATTTTTCCAACTGCCTCCAAAAGTCTTTCATATTTTATTGAACCAGGATATAAAATGGTCCATAGATTAAAACATGATTATGTTCCTTCAGTCTCTCTATTCTAGATCACACACACATACACACATATAAACCGTACACATCACTTTTATGTTTCCATGACATTGACTTTTTATTTTATTTATTTATTTTGACATTGATTTTTTAAAGACACTTATGTCTTCCAGAATAAGCCATATTCTGGATTTGATTATTTCCTTGTGATGTAACTTGTTCTACTTGTTACCACATTTTCTGCAATGGAAATTTAAATCTAATGGTCTGATTAGATTCAGGTTAAACCTTGTAGGTAATACAATACACTTCCGACTACATCATATCAGGAACACCACCATTACCCACCCCACCACCCTGTTAATGACACCAAGTTTGATCACTTGGTGTTACCACTAAGAATCTCTATTTTGTAAAAGTAAATGTTCTCCTTTACAATTAACAACAATGGGTAAGCTATCCTGCACATATTCTGCTCCACAACAGTATTTCACCTAATGGTTTTAGTATCCACATATGGATAACAATTTTTATAATAAGAATGATGACAAGAACAGAAGTTTGTATAATTTGTGTGCTACACCAGATCCTGTCATTGTCACCCAAGTGCTTTCAGAAGCAGATACATGAAATACATGAACAGAAACAAACAGATATCCAAAACATACGCAAAATTCAAGTTTCAATGACTATGTCTTATTTATAGGTTAGTCAAACAATAAAGATATTGAAACTACCTCCAATTAATAAACAAAAACCACAGAAGTGTTAAATCTTTTGAACAATGTTAATACACAAAAACAAAAATACTTAAGAGTTGTGATGGTTAGGCTAATGTATCAACTGGGCCAGGTAATTGTGCCCAGTTGTTTGGTCAATGAAGCACTGAACTAATTGTAATACAAGGACATTTATGGACTTTAGTCATCGGTGAGTTTAAGTTGAATGCCTTAAAAGGGGAAGTGATTTCAGAATTCAGAAAGAATTTCCCAGATCCTCTTTGAACAGCCAACACCTCCCGGAAACTCATCAAGGACCTTCACTGGACTTTCATCAGAGCCCCTGGCTTGCAGCCCACCTGCCGAATCTGGATTTGTGCATTCCCACGGTCACATGAGAGAATTTTATAAAATCTCATACTATTTACAGATATCTCCTGTTGATTCTGTTTCCCTAGAGAACCATGACCAATACAGCTTGGTACTAGGGGTGGTTCTTGAGGAAATGAATCTTAAACACGGGATTTCTTAAGTGGTTCTGGGAGTTTTGCAATTGGCTCTCCACTCTAATTGGATCCAGGGTACTAATGACTCCCTTTCCAATAATGAAGAGGCCACTAACAGTTCATGGTGTGAGTTGGCAATGGAGATACGCAAAGTATCATCATTCGATTCCCCTACTTCCACGCTTATAAGAGGCAAGGATCTGGGTGAGAGTGTTTTCAACACCTTAACAGAGTTTTGTGGAGTCAAAAGGTACAATGATGTTGGCTGGCTCCTCCTAGATACTCTGGATACAATTTCAAAAGAAAGGGATGAGCTAAAGGCTTCAAATTTGCAACTTAACCACCACATGAATGATGTGAAAGTTTCTATGTATGCTCTGAAAGAAAATCTTGTTTCCTGTAGCCACAGGCTTGAGATCTCTGAAAACCAGACTCTCTCATTGTATAAGCAGCAGAGTTACAAAGGAAACTAAACAGGCAGGGTGTCTGCTATTAAAGTGAAGTCATTGATTGGAAAGGAGTGGAACCCTGAGACTGGGATGGAGACATATGGGATTATGAGGTTATAGGTGAGGACATTAGAACCCTAAATTCTGCTGAAACTTTGCCAGATAAACCTATTATGGCCTACCCTGTAGAGCACAATACTTAGTCAACTTTGTATCACTCAGCCTCCAGCCTGCCCCAGAAATCTGGATCTCCTTCCAGTCCTGAGCAGAGACCAGCCAAACTCCAGCATGCACTGCCCAACCTCCACCCTGCCCTGAGGAAACTGCCTTTCAAATCCTGCCTGAAGAGATTAATCCTGTTTTACCAGATGGAAATGCAAAGGAATGCCCTAAGGTCAGTAACCTGCAAAACATTTCTAATCCTCCCCCTTACCCACCCCCACCACCCCTCTTCTCTTGGAGACCTATTACCAGACTAAAATCACAAGCCCCAAAGGTGAAATACAAAGCACCACCCATGAGGAAGTACACTATTCTTTAAAAGAACTGCATGAGTTTTCCAACTTACATACACAGAAATCAGGAGAATATGTGTGGGAAAAGATAGTAAGAGTATGGGATAATGGTGGAAGGATTATAAAGTTGGATCATGTTGAATTGATTGATATAGGCCCACTAAGCAGAAATTCTTAATTCAATGCTATAGTTCAAGGGGTTAGAAAAGACTCTTAACAGTTTGTTTGCGTGGCTGCCTGAAACATGGACCAAAAGATGGCCTAGCATGTCTGAGGTTGAGATGCCCGATTTGCCCTGGTATACAGAAGAGGGAATTCAAAGGCTTAAAAAGATTGGAATGCTAGAATGCATTTACCATTTAAGACCTGCCCACCCACCCCGGGAATGTACAGAGGACACACCTTTAACCAGGACTGTGAGGAATAAATTTGCAAGACCAACTCCATCTTCCCTGAAGAGCTCTGTCCTTGCTCTTCTCTATAGTCCAGATATTACTGTAGGGAAGACTGTAAAGGAATTAGAATCCTTAAACACTATGGGGATGATTGGATCTCGGGCCTCTAAAAGTCAAGTATTGGCAGTTAATTGCCAAAGACGAGGTGGGCGTGGCTACAGCAATGAAAGGCAGACTCAAAGCAGCAATCAAAATAGTCTGAGTCCCACAGAGTTATGATGTTGGCTAATAGATCATGGGATACCTAAGAGTGAAATAGATGGGCAGTCTACTAAATTTCTTCTGGATCTGTATAAGCAGAAGAGTTCTAGGTCAAGTGAACAAAATCCTAACTTGAATGAGAGACGCAGAGAATCACAGCCCCTTAATCAATTCCCAGACTTGAGATGGTTTACAGACCTAGAGCTCCTTGAATGAGGAGAAGGCCAGGTCCCGTTAGGGAAGGATCCTGTTAAACTGTCAAAAATTTATACTGTTAATCTTCCTCCCACCTTTCCCCAAGGAGACCTACGGCCTTTTCCAGAGTAACTGTACATTTTGGGGAAAAGGAAATGATCAGACATTTCAGGGATTATTAGACACTGGCTCAAAAGTGACATTAATTCCAGGAGACCCAAAACGTCACTGTGGTCCAGCAGAGTAGGGGCTTATAGAGGTCAGGTGGTTGATGGAGTTTTAGCTCAGGTCTGTTTCACAGTGGGTCCAGTGGTCCCCAGACCCATTCTGGGGTTATTTCCCCAGTTCCAATGCATAATTGAAATAGAGATACTCAGTGACTGGCAGAATCCCCACAGTGGATGCCTGACTTGTGGAGTGAGGGCTATTATGGCCTTTCTATATGGAAAGGCCAAATAGAAGCCACTAGAACTGCCCCTACCTAGCAAAATAGTAAATAAAAAGCAATACCAGATTCCTGGAGGGATTGCAAAGATTAGTGCCACCATCAAGGATCTGAAGGATGCAGGGGTGGTGATTCCCACCACATCCCCATTCAACTCTCCTATTTGGCCTGTGCAGTAAACAGATGGATATTGGAGGATTATCGTAAACTTAACCAGGTGGTGACTCCAATCATAGCTGCTGTCCTAGATGTGATAGTATTACTTGAGCAAATCAACACATCTCCTGGTACCTGGTATGCAGCTGCTGATCTGGTAAATGCTTTTTTCTTAATTGCCATTAGTAAGGACCACCAGAAACAGTTTGCTTTCAGCTGGCAAGGCCAGTAATATACCTTCACTGTCCTGCCTCCAGGGGTATATCAACTCTCCAGCCCTATGTCATAATATTGTCCGCAGGGATCTCGATCATTTCTCCCTCCCAGAAGACATCACACTGGTCCATTATATTGATGATATCATGTTGATAGGACCTAGCGAGCAAGAAGTAACAAAGACTCTAGACTTATTCTTATTGATAAGGCATTTGCATGAGAGAAGATGGGAGATAAATCCAACAAAAAATACAGGGGCCTTCCATCTCGGTGAAATTTCTAGGTGTCCAGCGGTGTGGGGCATGTCAAGATATCCCTTCTGAAGTAAAGGATAAGCTGTTGCATCTGGCCCCTCTCTAAGACCAAAAAAGAGGCACAATGCTTAGTTGGTCTCTTTGGATTTCTGAAACAACACATTCCCATTTGCGTGTGCTACTCCAGCCCATTTACTGAGTGACCAGAAAAGCTGCTAGTTTTGATGGGGGACTGGAAAAAGAGGAGGCTCTGCAACAGGTCCAGGCTGTTGTGCAAGCTGCACTACCACTTGGGCCATGTGATCCAGCAGATCCAATGGTGCTGGAAGTTTCAGTAGCAAAGAGAGATGCTGTCTGCAGCATTTGGCAGGCCCCAAAAGGAGAATCACAATGCAGACCCTTAGGATTTTAGAGGAAAGCTCTACCAACCTCTGCAGATAACTACTCTCCTTTTGAGAAACAGCTTTTGGCCTGCTACTGGGCCTTAGTAGAGACTGAACACTTAGCCATGGGCCACCAAGTTACCATGAGACCTGAGCTGCCTATCATGAGCTAGGTATTGTCTCACCCACCAAACCATAAAGTTGGGCGTGCACAGCAGCACTCCATAATAAAGTGGAAGTGGTATATATGAGATAGGGCTCAAGCAGGCCCTGAAGGCACAAGTAAGTTACATGAGGAGGTAGCCCAAATGCCCACGTTCACCACCCCTGCAGTGTTGCCTTCTCTTTCCTAGCTTACAGCTTTGGCCTGCTGGGGAGTCCCTTACAATCAGTTGACTGAGGAAGGGAACTGGTTTACAAATGGTTCTGCACGATATGTAGGTAGCACCCGAAAGCGGACAGCTGCAGCACTGCAGCCCTTTTCTGGGACATCCCTGAAGGACTGCGATATGGGTAAAACCTCCCAGTGGGCAGAACTTCAAGCAGTGCTCCTGGTTGTTCATTTTGCTTGGAAGAAGAAATGGCCAGAGGTGCGTTTGTACAATGAGTCATGGGCTGTTGCCAATGGTTCGGCTGGATGGTCAGGGACTTAGAAGGAACATGATTGGAAAATTGGTAACAAAGAGGTCTGAGGAAGAGGTATGTGGATAGACCTTTCTGAGTGGGCAAAAAACATGTCCCACATGAATGCTCACCAGAGGGTGACTTCAGCAAAGAAAGATTTTAATAAATCAAGTGGATAAGATGATCCACTCTGTGGCTAATGCTCAGCCTCTTACTCCAGCCACTCCAGTCATTGCCCAATGGACTCATGAGCAAAGTGGACATCGAGGTAGGGATGGAGGTTATGCATTGGCTCAGCAACATGGACTTCCCCTCACCAATGCTGACTTGGCTACAGCCACTGATGAGTGCCCAATCTGCCAGCAGCAGAGACTCACACTCAGCCCCCAATATGGCACCATTCCCCGAGGTGATCTGCCTGATACCTGGTGGCAGGTTGATTACATTGGACCTCTTCCATCATGGAAGGGGCAGCGATTTGTTTTAACTGGAATAGACACATACTCCAGATATGGGTTTGCATTTCCTGCACACAATGCTTCTCCTAAAACTACCATCCGTGGACTTACCGAATATCTTATCTACTGCCACAGTATTTGTATTAGTCAGCCAAAGGGGTGCTTATGCAGTATACCAGAAATGGGTTGGTTTTTATAAAGGGTATTTATTTGGGGTAGAATTCCACAGTTACCAGGCCATAAAGCTTAAGTTTCTTCCCTCACCAAAGTCCATTGCACGTGTTAGAGCAAGACAGATGCCAACGTTTGCCAGGGTTCAGGCTTCTTGGGTTCCTCTCTTCCCGGGGCTCCACTTCTCTCCGGGCTTAGCTCTTCTGGTTCCTCCACAAGGTCAGCTGGAGACTATTAGGCTCTCTAGACTTTGCTTCTCTCCACACGGCCAGCTGTGAACTCTCAGGCGAATGGCTCATCTCTATCCCTGGGCCTTCTCTCCAACATCAAAACTCCAACATCAAAACTGCAACTCAAAAACTGTTCCCTCTGTCCTTTGCCTTGTCTTTTATATTTGATTCCCCAACCACCAAGGGGTGGGGCTCAACGCCCTACTGACGTGGCCCAATCAAAGCCCCAATTATAACTTCATCATGCCCAGATGAACAGATCAGTTTATAA
>JAQZBX010090724.1:0-12475 GCA_029593785.1 Cabassous unicinctus
TAATATGACACAGTATGTGTTTATTTGAGTTTATCCTACTTGGAGTCCATTGAGCATCTTGGATGTATGTATTGATGTATTTTGTTAAATTTGGGAAGTTTTCAGCCATTATTTCTTTGAATATTCTCTCTTCCCCTTTCTTTCTTCTACTTCTGGGACCCCTACAATGCATATATTGGTATACTTGATGGTATCCCACAGGTTCCTCAGGTTCCGTTCACTTTTCTCCATTCTTTCCTCTTTCTTCAACTCAGAATGGATGATTTCAATTGTCTTATCTTCAGGTTCTTGGATTCTTTCTTCTGCCAGCTCCAATCTGCTGTTGAACCCCTCTAGGGAATTTTATCTTTTATTACTATGGTCTTGAGCTCTGTTTGGTTTCTTTTCATAATTTCCATCTTGCTATTGATATTCTCTTCATGTTCATCTATCATTTTTCTAATTCCCTCTAGTTCTTTGTTCATGTTTTCCTTTAGCTCTTTGAGCATACTTAGGATTATTTTAAAAGTCTTGGTCTGAAATGTTCCAGTTCCAGCCCTCCCCATGGATGATTTCTCAGGCTTTAATCTTCTCCTTTGCCTGGACCACTGCTTTCTGTTTGTTTTTTTTTCTTTGTGTGCATGTGTACGTTTTGTAATCTTCTGTTGAAATGTAGTGATTTTGATATTTTAGTGTGCTATTACTGGAATTCAGACTCTGTGGTGCCTATTCCTTAAACTTGTATCCAGCTAGCATCATGACAGAGCTTTTCTTGAATGTCAGGAACTAACAAAAAACAAAACAAAAAACAAAAAGGAAACAAAGAAAACATCCTTCCCAGTCTCTGCACATTGACCTGCATGAGTGTTCTCCTTTCGGGCTTACCCTTGCAATGAGTAGAGAGAATAGCTCCCGGCCAAAGCATAGGAGCCTCCCTGATACTTTCTGCATATGTTTCTTATCTTGTGCATGTATGTGAGACCCTAGGAATTCCCTATTTGCACAGTTCCAAATGCCCCCTTTTCCTGAGGAAACAGTTTCCTCATGGTCTTGGCATTGCATTGTATGTCCTACAGCCAGCAGTACCTTGCCCCAGGCAGCACAACTTGACTGCTCTCCCACAGCATTCTTTAGGGGGGCTTGGTGAGCAGCCTTGCCTCCTACATACAGGGCAAGTTCTGGGACAGCGATGGCCTCAGGCCACCATCAGACAGATTGGACCAGACATACATGCTCCCAGTATTTGAGGTTTGCTCTGCTTCCTATGAAACTGGGATCAATGATCCACACTGAGAGTGCAGCCAGCTCTGCGCCCAGTGAGGGAATGGGGCATGGGTCAGCCAGGGTGCCATGAGATCCTACCACTTTTAAATGACCTTTTTCTTGACTTGGTGCCCTCCCTGTTACTGAAGTCCTTGGTGGTGGCTCAAAGCTTCCGTGGGAGGATGGAGCCCTGAAATATCTCACTCTGCCATCTCGTTTAGGACGGAGCCATTGTCATTATTTTAGAGTGATGTGGTGACTAATCTGGACAACCCAATAGAATTAAGTGGAAAACTAAATTAATTAGAGTTATATGAGATTGTCAGTGATAAACTACAGAAAAATCCGTATCCAAAACTGGGGATGGGAGAGTTTCATTTCCAATTCACAACAACAGCAAACATCTATGAATTAGTTTAGCAAGAAACAATTCAGGACTTATATTAAGAAAACTACAAAATATTGAAGAGGATAAAAAAGATGAATACATGGAGAAAATTACCATATTCCCAAATGGTTTTGATTTAGCAAGCTGAAAACTGGTGAAACAGTAGTCTTCTTGTGTCCAAAGAATTCTCTAGATTCCTTGCCACTCTTTTTAGAAAAATGGTGAGAACTTGCTGGTTTGCTTTGCTGTGGGTGCCTCCTTGCATGTGGTAGAATTGGAGCCAGTTTCGGGTGATTCCCAGGAAATGGGAAAAGGGGAACATAGCCTCTGGTTTACTTTGTACAACACTTGTGTTTTGAATTAGCAAACTCAGTAATTGATAAACATGGGCTGGATCTCTGTTGTCTTTAAGGAGCTCTTTTGCAAACAATTATTATTGTCTAACTTTCTTAGTGGCCAGCTCTAGGCCAGGCTGTATTGGAGCCTTGGGAGGTGTGTCTGAGGACAGGATTGGCCTTTCCTGTTGGATTGTGACATTGTTTCCCACCTGCCCATCTATTTAATGACTTTATATATATAAAGTCATAAATATATATGATTTTTGTTAGAGAAGTTGTAGGTTTACAGAAAAATCATGCAGAAAATATAGCATTGAGGAGTTGAAACTGTCCTTTGCCAGAGTAGCTTGTTTGCCAAGTCTTCCAGTTTTCCACATCCAATGGGTGCCAGGTAGTCCTAATATCTATGTACTTCTAAGGCCACCCTAGCAGTCAGGAGGTAGGGTGATAAAGGATGGGCCCAAAGTAGAATGTTTCTGGTTACAGTCATGGGAATTGGTGGAGACCGAGGCATTTGATGAGAAAGATGAAAGAGTTGGTCATTCTTGGTGTTTAATAGGATGCCCAAGCTGCTTTTCCTGATTAAAATATTTGTACCAAAACTCCTGTCCCTGCATGTCGTGAAACTCATGTGCTTTCTTTCCTATTTCCCTTTAATGTTTGGTCTGAGTCATGCTGCTATTTTCCGAGAATCCTTTGGTCATGGTTGTGGGTCAGTTTTGTAAAATTTTCCCTGTGTTTACTCGTTTTTGATAACATGTCCAAAGTCTCAACGGTTGAAGCTGGAGTGGAAGTCCTTGTTCTAGCAACTTGTAAAATTCCTTGGATTCTTCATAAAGAAACTATCTTATTCAAAAAATATAAGGTTTATAGGGCTGAAGAGTTTGTACCTGAACCAAATAAATTTTTAATATATATTTGTATTGATTAATCCTATGTAAAGATATATAATTCAATGAGAGTTTTTGCATCTATCTATTTATAGGCTGAAGAAAAAGAGTTGAAGGAAACATAACAAAATGTGAACTTTTGTCATTTTGGAGAGGGAGGCAGTTTGTCATGGAGGTTAAGGAGACAAGCTTTGGATTCAGACCCGGGTTTAAATTCTGGTACTGCTGCTTAGGAGCCATGTGACGATGTATCCTTGAGCAAATTATTTCACCACTATCAGTCTTGGTTTTCTGCCTCAAAGAGTTGTAAGAATTAAATCTGATAATATAGTAAAGCACTTAGCACAATGCTGGCATATAGTAAATGCTCAGTAAAATATTAGTTATTTATGGTACCATTATCATCTGGGCAGCAGGATTATTGGTGATTTTAATTGCCTTTTTGTTTTCCATTTTTTAAGGAACATGCATTTTAAAAATGAGAAATAAATTATAAATATTCAGTAAGCCTTACTCTGATAAAAATTACTGCATTGTGTAGTTTTTATTTGATTAAGTGATGAAAGTACAGTAAGGGCCCACAGCCCTGCTGCATCTCTGGTGATAACCCCAGCAGCCTTCACCCCACCTGCAGTTTAACAACTCGGACTACCACCCGGCAGAGTCCACCCCTGCTTCCTCTAAGACCAGAGTTGGTAAGATTGTTCTGTTTTTTAACTTGTTTATTGGGCAGCCATAACACATCTAGGCTATCAGAAAAAAAACAACAAAAAACACAAAACAGAAAGCAACCAGCCAACCAAAAACAGTCAATTCAAGGGGAAGTATCATTTAATTACATCTTAATTACAATTAATTACATCTTAATTACACCTTAAATTTTAGTCTTGCTTGCGGTAACTTATTTATCTTCCACAAGTAGGAACTATTCTGCTTATTATACAGGGAAGGAGACAGAATCTGAATTAATAAAGTGAGGTTCTATGGACAGATTTGATTTCAGATCTCTCTGACCCCCCCAGCTTATCCAGTTAACTGGTAAGTGGTGCAGCTTCTCTTCCTTTTGGTGTCAGGGACCAAGACGTACATTGTTTCTGTCCTCCTTTGCATGAATGCTGTTACTTGTAGGTAGCTTTTGTAGGATGGTGCATGCCCACACCATACCATTTACGTTGTGAATATTGCTCCTGGTAAGGAAAGTTGTCATGTTTCAGGAAAACATATATGCTTTATTTGGGAGCTCTTAATAGTACACAAGTAGGAAAATGGAGTGAAAGAGGGAGGGAGAGAGCGCACTTTTGGGAGCACGGGAGCAAAGAAAGGAGAAACAGACATAGGAAGGTAAATAAGAAATAAGAGTAGAGGGAAGGGGTGTACAATGGGGGGGGGCATTATTTGTACTCCCAGGGGCCATTCTCTATCATCTCTCCTCCTAGAAAGACTGTGTATCACGCAGGAAGAGCTGCGTGGTCTTCTCTGAAAGCTGTACAAGGATCCTGAGCTTCTGAGATCCTCAGCCTTCACTGTTAAATGTTGCAGAGGGAAATTTTGAACCACTCTGTTCCTATGGCTTCGGGGAACACAGGTCCTTTTAAGTTACCAAGCCTGGCAGGGCCTGTCACACACTGATTTCTCCCTCCCCTCTGGGTCTCAGCTGTCTTCCTAATAGGCAGCTGCCCGGAGCGGAGGGTGGCATTGCTAGCTGTCGGGGTGACTGGCCTGTCAGCATGTCTAGCTGGAACCCTGGACACGGGAGGCACCTGACAACAGCCCCATTTGCATCTTGTGTGTGTGTGGGGGGGGCACCCACATGCTCTCCCATTAAGAGAAGGATTACCCAACAACTCCAGAAACAGAAACAATTGGGAACCTTCAAATAAGTGCCTTTAGATGCCATTCTTCATGATGACCGCATCGGGAGCTGTGCTTTCCAACCTTTTTTTTCCTTCCTTTTTTAACCTTTAAAACTTTTTCCAAGCTACGCTTCTTCTGTGGAGCCCAACAGAGGAAATAAGTGAGAGGAGTTGCTCTAGATAAGGGATGGGTGGGAAGCCTGGATTCCCACCTGCTTCACGTAGGCACTACCTTTATGTAATCCCAGGGTTCCTAGGAACACAGTTGGAGAACTACTGTTGGTAGAAGGGAGTTTTAATCGTGTAGGGTTTCTCTTCTTGGTTTTTACTTTTGCTCTAACTGAATAATTTTGTGAGTTTGTTTCCTAGACTTCTCCCTCAAATGCTGTTCAGTGAAACAGACAAAGGGTTAAGAATATCATCAAAAATTAAACCAAGCCTGACTACAGGATAGTTTGTAAAAACTGTGTTCCAAATGGCTTTTGGGAAGGGGATATGGCATTTTGTAATGACTTCTTGGAAAATTTCTTTGTTACTTTTTCCTCTTTTTCTATCTCCATTCCTGCTTCCCTCACTCTTCTTCCCACTCTCCATTCCTGATTTGATGAAACCATTCGTGATGTCCAGCATATATTTTACTGCTCATGTATGTTGTTGTACTTTAGCAATTTATAACTATGATCAATGTTGTGACCTTAGGGAAATTGCTTATATAATTATAGAAAGTTTATAGTCATAAGACAAGGAATGGGGAAAATATATCACTGTAAAATATAAATATGTTTAAATTACATTTAGGATTTGGAATAGTTCCTTGCTTGTGTTTTACAGAGTAATCTGTGATTTAAATCAGGTTTAGTTGTGTTTTTTCCCCCCTAAATTGGGTATTATAAATCAAGAGTAGATGCTGGATATAGCACACAAGAGGATTTCTTATACATTTTAATGTTGCATAAGTAAGAAATACCAGTAGTTCAGCAGTAAAATTGCAAATGTAAGCAAAAGTGAAGATTTTTCCAAATTTAACTAGGTTGCATTTGTTTAGTAAACTCTAGCAATAATTTACTGTTTTATTACATTTGCCTTTGAGATCTGGGCTGACTTTTTTGTTCCCTTTCTTAAGAAAGAAAAGGGATTTACATTCCTGTAATTGCTTGGAGCTAGAGCGAAACATGGGAGTACCATTTTGCTTTTCCTACTTATGACACGTAAACTTAAAAAAAGAAGGAGGGAGGATTGGAGACTTAATAAGATTAACCGTATTTGTGGATGTATCAGTTGGGCGAGGAAGGCGGTTTTTTGTCTGGTCTGGGCTTTCATTTGTGCTGCCTGTGGTGAGGTGAAGAGTTTCTGTGCAGAAAAAGAAGTAAGATATGTCAGGCCCAGTTTCACACACGAAAGCGAAGGTGTGTCTGCTGGTCAGGGGGAGCTGGTGGGGAAAGGGTGGCTAAAAAAGTTCAGTTGTGAATGGACACGTCTTTCTTCAGACTCTTTAGAGGGTCTCTGCAAAGATTCATGCCAGATCGATCTCTGTTATGACAAACGGGTGAATTTCGGTGCGTGAAGAGGTGTTGAGTGCTCCAGGAGCTGATGGTGGTGTTTGAGAGAAGCTGGGCAGAGAGAAGGACTCTGTCATGCAGCCCCTTGGCTCGGCGCACCGTGCTCCCCACGCTTCCGCCTGTACCCCTCCCCTCCTCCCCCCACGTGCTTCGGATGGTTAACATGGACCCCGGCTTAGTCGAAGTGAGGTTTGAGAGAAGTGAACTCTGGGATTGGGTTGGATGATGTTGATTAATAGGAGTGAGAGGGTGAGAGACTCCAGGGCCAAGCAGTAGGTCTATCTTGGTGGCATCTGATGTTGATTGGCTTTGTCCTGCGCGGCTGCGCTCGGAGAGCGGACATTAAGATTAAGTGATGCTGTCGTGTTGAGGAGCACGGCACTGCATCATTCTGGGAAGAGACAGCTGGGGTGGTTAATCCTTCATCACCAAGGGAGCACTGCCAGCGGAAAGATATACAGCCAAAGATAACCCTCCATAACTTGTGCTAAAGATCAGAAAACTTTGAATTCACATCCATCTGCTTAGTCTGGGGTGAAGATGAAAGATAGGCAGAATAGGAAATAAAAAACTCCCGAGGGATTAATCTTAGGCATGGTATGTAGCCCACAGAGCGAGCAGGCAGGAGAGAAACTTTTACGTGGCGTTTAAAAGGGAATTAAATGCACCGGGTTTCACAGCAGCATCTTAAAGTAAAATTCAACAGTGCACACTCTGATTTTCCTGTTGCATTGCATTCATTTCACCCCAAAATGCTCTTTCTCTTGTTAGACCTTGTGGGGGATGTTTGGCAAGGAGCTGTTCTTAATTCTGTACTTAGGAACAAAGCAAGGCAGGGGAATGCTAGAAATGCCTGATCAATAGAAAGAAGAGCTTTTTTGCTCTCTCTTCTCCCGTTGTGGTTTTAGCAGGATATTCACAAAGCAGGACTGTGTGTGTGTGTCTGTGTATCCGTGTCTGTGTATGGATCTAAAATTCCTCTTGCTGTGAATATTTCTGAACAGCTGCAGTGATTTTCTATATCACGTGTAATCGAATTATGCATTGTTGTCATACCAGAGTGATGTGCAGGGGTAAAATAAATCAGGGAGGGAAATAAATTAGAGGCCCCTCGCACATCTGCAGCCTCTCTGTTAGCACAGCGGTCAGGCTGGGGAGAGGATGGAGCAAGGTGGGAATGCTGGCGAGAGCCAAGGCTACGTGCTCTGTACTCAAGTAACTTTCCATGTTGAGTTCAAAGGGAAGTTTTGGTGTTTTTATTTTTTTTAAAACCTTTAAAGGGGATTTTTGGTCTTTGCCATTGCCAGTTTGATATTTGAGAGTCTCAGTGGGGGGTTCTCAATTTGGAGCCTGGACTGTTGACATGTGTGTTATGCAGAGGTGGGTGATGCCAGGCTCAGCATCACCCGGGCTTACAGCCCCTCCAGGGCCCAAGTGCAGAGGGTGTGTGGCAGCAGAGCACAAGCTTAAGCTAAACGAGGAAGGCGAGATGGAAAGAACAAGTCTACTGAAAGGCAGAGACATGGGTTTGAGTCCTTCTAAGCTCTGTAAACTTGGACATGCCACTTGATATTTCTGAGTGTGTTTGAAATGAAAAAAAATTCAGGTTCAGAGAGATGAGATGATTTTCCTACGGGTGGGAGAAAGGTCCAGCACACCCTTGGGAGGTTAAAGAGAGAATAATGAATGAGGCTCTAGATCTAAGAGGACGGAAGGCAAAGCCATCAGTCCTTCTCTGTGCCGCCTGTCTCGATGATGTGTTTACATCTCTGATTACTCAGGATGCTCTTGATTTTAAAAATGCAAATAATGTATTAATTAGTGTGTATATATATAATGTGGGTATATATTATTTAGTATGTATATGTACATATAATCCTAAAGTTTATATTTTGGGTTTTTATTTCCAATAAAGACAGGTCATTGAATGGCAACATGTGATTTAATTTTCACGTCTTTGTAAGACTTCATTTTTTTTTTTTTTTTAAAGATTTATTTATTTATTTATCACCCCCTTGCTGCTTATGCTTGCTGTGTCCATTTTGCTTTGCATTTTTCTGTGTCTGCTTGTCTCCCTTTGTTGGGTCATCTTGCTGCACCAGCTAGCCAGCTTGCCTTCACCAAGAGGCCCCGGGAATTGAACCCCAGGCCTCCCATATGGTAAACAGGAGCCCAACCAATTGAGCCACAGCCGCTTCCCAAAAGACTTCATTTAAAGAAACCCACAACACAGTTAAATTTCCTTTGTCATACCTTGAGGTTTAGTTTTGGATCTGGAAAAACGTTGTGGTAAATTTGAGGAGAAAGTATTATGCTCATATTTCCTGATATACTGAGCATGGGATGGAAGTTATTCCTCATTCTCCAAGGGGAAGATGACCCAAGGATCTCCCTTCTTGAAAGGCCTTTGTATTGGGTTCTCTTGGCCATGGGGGTAGTGAAGAAAACGATATTCTTAGCACATTTATTCATTGGAAGAGAAGAGGGTTGATCTGAACATATGCCGAGTTGAGGGTCATGTGGGTGGATATGAAAGGAATAAGACTCTAATGTAACGTAGTCCTCATCACACTTTTTTTTTTTACCGGGAGGTCCCGGGCATTAAACCCGTGTCCCTCCATATGGGAGACGGATGCCCAACCATTTGAGCCACATCCGTCCCCCTCTTCATACTTTTGAAGCTTCGTCTCAAGAGCCCAGACATCTCCCTGCTGGAACCATGCTGAGTGTTCCGACTCTAGGCAGTAACCCAGTGACCAGTGGACTACATCGGGGGACTGTTGATACTCTCCAAGCCTGAAATAAAGTGGAATTTGTGGGAGATGTGATATAAGGACCTCCATTTGGGGCAGTGATTGCCTTTCAAGGAATTTTATACTGGGGAACAAATTGCTGGGCCAGGGAATGCCAGTGACTGCTGGGTGGTGTGTGTGTATTTTTTTTCTATTTGGATGCCTGGTAGTACTCAGCTCTTGTTGTTCTTTGTGAATGTAGGTTTCCCCTGGGCTGGCTCTTTGGGAGATCTGGCTAATCTTGAGGCTACTGGCAACCTTTGCTACTCTGTGTCTATCTGATGAGGTTTTGGCTAAACTCTTTTCAGTTCTTTCTTATTTACTGGCATGGTAAGTTAGTGTATGCAGTACAGGTATGTCTTTGCGCAAAAGTTGAAGCAGAAGAGTCATAAGGGAGAAACAGCAACAAACCTAGAATCGGCGGACCTGCATTCTTGTCCTCATGTGACCTTTACTACCCCAGGTTTCCCAGGGTTCTTTTATCAATTGCTGTGCTACCCCCAAACCTAGAGACTTAATGCAGTCATTATTTAATACTCCTGGGTTCTGTGGGTCAGAAATTTGGGTGGGGTACAGTGGAGATGGCTGATCTCTAATCTACAGTGTCTGGTGCTTTGGCTGGAAAGACCCAATGCTTGGGGTAACTCGATGCTGGGACCTGGAGTTATCTGAAAGCTTGTTCCCATGCATACATGACATCTGACTTGAGGGCTAGGACTGCTGATGGTGGCCCCTATCCATGGCCTCTCCATCTGGCTTGGCTTCCTCACAGTATGGCCGAGTCAGGGTAGCTGGACTTCTTACGTGGCGGCTGAGGGCTCCAAGGGCAGGCACTCCAGTGAGCAAGGTAGAAGCTGCACTGCTTTTAGGAAGTAACCTCAGAAGTCACATTACATAACTTGCATGTTCTCTGTCAGTCAAAGCCTGCCCAGACTCGAGAGATTCTGCCTCTTGATAAGGGAATGGCAAGGTCACATCCTAGAAGAGCCTATTATGTGGAGGATATTGTTGTGCCCATCTTTGGAAAATATGCTATACCGAGATTCCTTTTCTGTAAAATGAGGAAAAATGGGTTGGTGCTGGAATTAATTGGCAAGAACTTCTCCAATATTAAAATTTTGTGATTCTTTAAAATGAAAATCCAATTAAATTTTCTAAATGATGATTTACAATGCTTTTATTTCCTTTATTAGGGAGTTTACCATAGGATATCTTTAAATAGAGAGATGCCTGGTAAAATTTAAAATAATCTCTTAGGCAACATGAATTGCTGATGAGTGATGCAGTCCTGCTTTTTCCCCTCTTATTTCTATGGAATTCTATGTTGAAATGAATCCTTTTTAAGCTAGCATTCTTTTTTTCTCGTGGCTTCGGGATAATTGCGTGGTATGCCACCGTCTCACCATGATTGCCGTGAGTGTTAACTTGGACGGAAGTAAAATGTTTGACGTGTAGGATTCAAGACTGGAATGTGACTTGGAGGTCTGGGAGGTGATTGGATTTGGAAGTAGGACCAGTGAACACTTGTCCTGAAGCAGGAATTAGGATGGAATAGATGGTGAACATTCTGGAGAAAATTCTTTTTCTTTGCTGGGGAGAAGGCTGAATGGTCACATTTGGCAATGGGACCCATCTGATAATAGCTGTGAGGTTTGAAGGAAGGTGACCATGGGGCAGCTGCCCCCAGCAAGGTATCTCAGTTAAGGAGGGAAGGGGTTAATGCACTGACTAATGTTTCAGTTTACAGGCACTGGCCCTTCTCTTTGTTCTGTTTTATCCTACACATTCATCACGTTCAACCTGGCAACCCAACCAAATAGCTATTTAAGTTGTAAAAATGAATCATAGCATGATTTCATGAACTGTGTTATATAACTGAATTTAATCACACTATCCAATGGGGCCTTTGCCAGCCTGGTGTACCTGGCTCTGGGCTTCCTTGAAATGAGTAAATAAACAGGCTCCATTAAATACCAACAGTAGGGTGGCCGAGCGGGTTGGGTTGTAGGTACAGGGAAGGACCCAGCTGTTGCATCTCTCTGGACCATGGTCCCTTTCTAAGTTAGCTCCTCCCTGTAAGGCCAATGAATCATGTGGGCCATCATTGGTCCCTCTGCATGAGGCCAACCGATTCTCTAGCTTATTCAATAAATGGCCCGGAAGGCTGTAAACCTCATAAATGAGAACTGTAAAGAAAGATTCTACCTGAATTCAGTTTCATAGAATTTCAGGGCTTGCTTACTTTGTACAGACCGAAGAGATAAATAAAAGCAAAGTTTCTACCCCAAGGGCCACTCTTGGGAGTGGTGCCTGCTCATGTGCCAGAAATCTTTCCAGGCATATTTTTTTATTTCAGATTTTTAAAGAACAGTCATGCACACCATACAGAATTCCCATACATCACCCCTCCGCCAACAACTTACATTGTTGTGACACGTGTTACAATTGATGAAAGAACATCGTCACAATATTACTGCTATCTATAGTCCATAGCTTATATTTGGCATATTTTTACCACAAACCATCCTATTATTAACACCATGTGTTAGTATTGTATATTTGTTACAGTTCATTAGAGAACATTCTCATAGAACCCCAGCACTTTTTATAGGTTATTTATTTTACGCTTAACAGTAAATCCTGAGCAGTAAGTAATATCATCCTATCGTTATAGGACAGGGAGGCTCAGAGGTCAAGTAACTTACTCAAGGTCACTTGGCTAAGATATGTCAGTGCAGAGACATGAACACCTTTTGAGTGGTGTGCGGCCAGGGAGGAGGTGGGCTCGTGGGGGAAGGTGTAATGAGATATGAGCTACAAACAGGCTGATGGTGGAGGTGTCCAAGTGCTGTACGAAAGAGTTAGACTTGATTCTGTGGGTCATGAGGAGCCCATGGATGGGGGAAGGGGACAGCAGCAGAGCTCTAGGTTAGAAACCACCGTCCTGGTGGCGGAACCTCAACTCAAGAGCTAGAAGCAGGCAGAGGAGACCTATGTGGAACCCAATGTCTCTTCCTGGCAGGAGCTGAAAAAGTGGCTTGAGCTGAAGCACGGGTTGGTGGAATAGAGAGATGGAGATAAGCTGGGGAGAATCAACTCTTATAAGGGAGCCCCTACTTTGCCTTCCTTCCCAGTCCTGATAGCAAGGTGGATTTGTTCTCTCTCTCCTTTCTTCCTCATTCTTCCCTGGCCCCTCTTTTTCTATTCATCACGTTCCCCTTTTCTTTCTCTCTTCCTTTATCTTTGTCTACTTTTCACTCTTTACTTTTGTTCCGTTTCTCATTTTTCTTCCCTTTCCCTCACTTCCCTGGTTTTTCCCTTCCTCCATCTCCATTCCTAAGCACTTTGCACTCCACCCCTCCCCCACTCCTTCTTCAGTCTCCCCCCCCACCACATCTTTTTCCTATGGAATA
>JAQZBX010090725.1:0-12475 GCA_029593785.1 Cabassous unicinctus
AAAATATAATGCTCATATCCTACAGTTTGTAATGACAGAACATGGATGCAAGACTTGAATGCAAGCCAATTATTGGAGGCCAGATATCAATCCTAAAAATGTCATAAATATCCCCAAAAATGCATCTATGTGAAAAGTCTGTTTTCTACGTGTTCCAAAAGTCATATAACAAAAAAGTTTTTCATGACTAGTTCCAAAGGAGGTAATTATGTTTCAGAAGGAGAGCAGATAGGGCAGTATGTCGTTTGGGGCAGCTACAACAATCTCTGTCAGGATTATCCTTACTTATGTCTTTCATTTCACTTCCCACAGGCTATAAAATCTCCAATGTAACCATTTAAAATTAAAATAATCCTCAATTCTACCCTTAATTTTTATATACACCTAAAAGTGTTGACAAGAGTACCAGGCAATCTGTGACAGAATTCATTCCATCTCCTAAATTTGGGTGACACATAGATCACCAAAAAAATTCCTTAAAAGAAGGAGCTGAAACTCAGGAATTTAGTTACTGAGGAAAAATGAGAGAGAGAAAAACATTATATAACTACCAATTCAATATTATTAGAGAGATTCATAAAGAAACTGTAATTATGAAAGAAAATCAGAAAAAAAATAGGAAGAAATCTGATAGAAGTTTTTTGAGCTTTAAAACATAATCACTGAATTTTAGAAATACCATAGATAAATGGAATAAATTGTTTAAGTGTCAGAAAAAGCTAAAAGAGTTAATTATGGAAAAAATAAATATTACAGTATTCAGGAAAAAATGCAAAGTCCTATAATGCTGAAAGAAATTAGAGATATAGAGGATTAAAATATATATGTATTATAGAAATTAGAGAATAAAAGCAAATAGTTACACAAAAATATCAGTGAAAGGTATAAATAAGGACAGTTTCCTGAAATGAAGTACCAAGAAACCAAAATCAATGTAGAGAATAGAACAACAAAAAATGGAGGAACATGTACATGTAACGGATGTCAAGAACTCAGAAATATATTTTGTAAAATTTGTTTCAGAAAATACACAAGTAGGCAGGCATCATGTATTTCCTGTATAAGAATAATTATGAATTTAGCATGTGCTAGGAAGTATTCTAATAAAAATTTATTTATTTACTTATTTAATACTTAAAATAATCTGTTGAAGTGGACAATAATTCGGTTAAAAAAAAAGAAGGATTCTGAGTAGGATTATTTAGATTTGTAGTCTGGCTTTGTCACTTACTTGTTGTGTGATCTTGGATAAGTTTACAAAACTTTCCGTGTCTCAGTTTCCACCTCTTTATCTCTCATTAGGTTTTTTGAAAGGATAAATAAATTAGTTATGGAAAATTGCTTAGAACAAATGAAATTTATGGCAATCACTATGAAACTACTAAATAACCATATAATAATAATTATTTTTTCCATTTTATAGATGAGCAGACTAAATCTAGAACACTTTTAAAATCATAGTATTTCAAAACTTCAGCAGAGAGGCTTGAAGAGTAAGATAGAAGAAAGCCAGGAACAGATTTTTTTGTTTGTTTGCTTTTCTTATTCAGTTTACGGTTGTTAGACTTCCTTCATACCTGTACAAGCACATTACCCAGCACATCCTTGTTTCAATATGAAGGCGACAAATTTCTATACTTCACCTGAAACATGAACCATCTTGAGTTATTCCATAGATGGCAATAGAAGCTGCAATAACTTGGTGAGACTGTCCATGTGTTGTTTATTTTTTGTATGTTTGTTTGACACTTACTTTATATTCATTTAGCATTAACTGTGATTTAGGCATGAATACTAGGAATTTTGCACTTATTTTTTTTCTTTATTAGAAATGTTGTGAAAGAAACAATCATGCACAAAATACAGGATTCTCATGCACCACCCCACCAACAAGTAGTGCTGGTGTAAGCATTTGTTACAATTGATGATAGCACATTTAAAAAATTATGCTATTAATTAAAGTTCATGGTTTAAATTAGGTTTCACTGTTTGTGTAGTATGGTTTCGTGGATTTTTAAAAAAATTATCTGTTACCATATATAGATTCTAATATTTCCCGTTAGTTGCATTTAGATTAAAATGTTAATTGCCTTCAAATGTGCTACCATCCATTACCAAAACATTTCCATCATTCTAAATAGGAAGCCCATGCATTCTAAGCCTTAATATCCCGTTCCCTAGCCCCACTCTGCACCATGGTAACCTATATTTCTAGATTCTGACTCTATGAGTTTGCTTATTCTAATTAATTCAAATCAGTGAGATCATACAATATTTGCCCTTTTGAGTCTGGCTTATTTCACTCAACATGATGTCTTCCAGGTTCACTCATGTTTTCACTTGGATCAGGACTTCATTCCTTTTTATGACTGTATACTATTCCATTGTATGTATATACCACATTTTATTTATCCATTCATCAGTTGGTGGATACTTGGACTGCTTCCATCTTTTGGCAATTGTGAATAAATAATGCCACTATGAACGTAAGTGTGCAAATATCTGTTTGAGTCTCTGCTTTCAATTCTTTTGGGTATATATCTAGTAGTGGGATTGCTGGGTCATATGGTAATTCTATACTTAGATTTCTGAGGAAATGTCAAACTGTCTTTTGCAGTGGCTGCACCACTTTACCTCTCCAACACATGTAGTTTTCTGTTTGTTTTTAATAGCAGCCATTCTAATGGGTATGAAATGGTATCTCAAATGGTATTTGATTTATATTGCATTTCCCTGATGGTTAATGATTTGAGCATCTTTTCATGTGCTTTCTGGCCATTTGTATATCTTTTTTGGAGAGATGTCTATTCAAGATTTTTGCCCACTTTTTACTTGAGTTGTTTGCCTTTTTATTAAGTGAAGACTATCTTTATACATGTTAGATTGTAACTTACTGACCCTGAGTTCAAGCTATGTGTCCAAATGCAGAATGCTCCATTCCAGCCCCTGCTCTTTTCATATCCCGGCTGAACCACAAAACATTCTCTTACCCAAAAATAATGCAGTCCTCGGAAAGTCACTCCCTACCCTGAGAACAGCAAGCATGGTACTTTTTCACCCCATATCTTCATGCCCCTCTCCAAACCCGCTCAACTCAGCCAGCTCAAAAGATACTCCCCAGCTCAGTCAGATTGGTTGAAGTCTCACTTCAGACCACCAACATGCTGGCGTCCTGATAAACTCTTGCCTGGATCTTGGTCTGTCTCCTAGCCGCTTTAACCTGGTATCTAACAATATATATTGGATATTAATCCTTAATTGGATATGTGGTTTCCAAATATTTTTTTCCCATTGTACAAGTTGTTATTTTACTTTGATGATAAAATCTTTGAAAGATCAAAAGTTTTTAATTTTGAAGAGGCCCCATTTATCTATATTTTCTTTTTTTGCCTTTGCTTTGGGTGTAGAGTCTAAGAAACCATTGCTTTATACAAGGTCCTGAAGATGCTGCCCTATGTTTTCTTCTAGGAGTTTGATAATTCTAGCTATTTTTCATTTTGAGTTGATTTTTATGTATGGTGTAAGTTAGGCATCCTTCTTTTTTGCAAGTGGAGATCCAATTTTCCCAGTACTTTTTGTTTAAGAGACTATTCTTTCCCCAATTGAGTGGTCATTGTCACCTTGTCAAAAATCAGTTGGCCATATATGTGAGGGTTAATTTCTGAACTCTCCATTTTATTCCATCAGTCTATGTGTCTGTCCTTGTGCCAGTGCCATATTGTTTGTTGTTGTTGTTGTTGTTTTTGTTGTTTTAGGAAGTACCAGGGATTGAACCCAGGACCTCACACATGGGAAGTAGGCATTCAACCACTGAGCTACATCTGCTCACCAATGAAAAAAAATTTTTTTTAGTTAGTTTGTTTTGTTTTTAGGAGGTACCAGGAATCAAAACTCGGATCTCATATGTGGGAAACAGGCACTCAACCCCTTGAGCTACATCTACTCCCCCATACTGTTTTGATTATTGTGGCTTTGTAATAAGTTTTATGATCAGAAAATGTGAATTCCCCAACTTCATTCTTGTTTTTCAAGATGGCTTTAACTATTTGGCACCTCTTACCCTTCCATATAAATTTGATGACTGGCTTTTGCATTTCTGCAAATAATGTTGTTGAGATTTTGATTGGGATTGCATTGAATCTATAAATTGCTTTGGTAGTATTGAAAACTTAATGATATTTAGTTTTCCAATTTATGAATACGGAATATCCTTCCATTTATTTAGGTCTTCTTTAATTTCTTTTAGGAATGTTTTGTAATTTTCTCCGTACAAGTCCTTTGCATCCTTGGTTAGTTTTACTCCTAAATATTTAATCCTTTAGTTGCTATTGTGAATGGAGTTTTTTTCTTGATTTCTTCTGATTGGTCATTGCTTGTGTAGAGAAACACTACTGAGTTTTGAATATTGATCTTGTACCTTGCCACTTCACTGAATTCACGTATTAGCTTTAGGAGCTTTGTTGTGGAGTTCTCAGGATTTTTTCTGTATAGAATCATATTACCTCCAAATAGGGTAAGTTTTGCTTCTTCTTTCCAAATTTGGGTGCCTTTTATTTCTTTTTTCTTGCCTAATTATTCTGGCAAGAACTTCCTGTAAAATGTTGAATAACAGTGGTGACAGTGGACATCCTTGACTTGTTCCAGATCTTAGAAGGAAAGCTTTCATTCTTTCATGATTAAGTAAGATATTAGCTGTGGGCTTTTCATTTTTTTTTCTTCAAAGATTTATTTTATTTATTTATCCCCCCCTTGCTGCTTGTGCTCTCTGTGTCCATTTGCTGTGCGTTTTTCTGTGTCTGCTTGTCTCCCTTTGTTGCGTCATCTTTCCGTGTCAGCTCACCGCGCCACACATACTGGCTTGCCTTCACCAGGAGGCCCTGGGAATCGAACCCGGGGCCTCCCATATGGTAAATGGGAGCCCAACCAATTGAGCCACAGCTGCTTCCCTGGGTTTTTCATGTTTGCATTTTATCATGTTGAAGAAGTTTGCTTCTATTCCTAGCTTTCTAACTGTTTTTATAAAGAAAGAGTGCTTTATTTTTTTCAGAAAACTTTTCTGTATTAATTGAAATGATCATGTTGTATTTTCCCTTCATTCTGTTAATGTGGTGCTTTAAATTAATTGATTTTCTTATGTGCAACCAACCTTGCATATCAGGGATAAATCCCACTTGATCATGGTGTATAATTCTTTTAATATGCTATGGTATTCAGTCTGCTAGTATTTGTTAAGGATTTTTGAATCTTTATTCATAAGACATATTGGTCTGTAGTTTCCTTTTCTTGGGGTATCTTTATCCAAAGACATCTGGTCCTGAACTATTTGATTCTTTGGCTTGTTCATTCAATCTCTTTACTAGTAATTAGTTTGTTGAAATCTTCTATTTCCTCTTGAGAAAATGTAAGTAATTTGTGAGTTTCTAAGAATTTGTTAATTTAATCTAGGCTTTCTAATATATTGGATACAGTTATTCACTCTATCCTCTTATAGTCCATTTATTTTAGCGGGGTTGGTAGTAATGCTTTTTCATTTCTGATTTTTGTTATTTGCATCAATTCTCTTTTTTTTTATTTCTCAAACTAGCTAAATATTTCTTAATTTTAATTATTTTTTCAAATACCCAACTTTTGTTTTTGTTGATTCTCTGTATTTTTTGTTTTCTTTTCTACTGCATTTATCTCTGCTATAATACTTATTTCATTCCTTCTGCTAGATTTGGGTTTGTTTCCCCTTCTTTTTCTAGTTTTTCCAGTTTTAAAGTTTGGTCTCTGATTTGAAGTCTTTCTTCTTTTTTAATGTAAGAATTTAGAGCTATAAATTTCCCTCTCAGCACTGCCATCACTGCAGCTTTGGTATATTGAATTGTCATTTTCATTCAACTCAACATATTTACTAATTTAAGTTCTCATTTCCTTTTTAAACCATTGGTTGTTGAAGAGTACGTTGTTTAATTTCCACATATTTATGTATTTTGCATTTCTCCATCTCATTGATTTCTAGGTTCATTCCACTGTGGTTGGAGCATATACATTGTATAATTCCAATATTTTTGAAATTATTGAGACTTGTTTTGTGACCCAAAATATGTTCTATCCTGGATAATGATCCTATACACTCAAGAAGAATGTGTGTGCTGTTTTTGTTGGGTGCAGTGTTGTCTCTCTCTCTCTCGCTCTCTCTTTATATATATATATATATATATATATCTATCTATCTGTTAGGTCTGGTTGTTTTAGTGTAACATTCAAGTCCTGAACTTCCTTACTTGTCTTGTGAGTAGATATTCTATTCATTATTGAGAGTGGTGTGTTAAAGTCTCCTATTACTAATGGAGAACTGTGAATTGCTCCCTTCAAATCTGTCAGTATTTGCTTCACGTATTTTGAGACTCTGCTGCTAAGTGCATATATGTTTATAATTGTTGAATCTTCCTGTGGAATTGTCCACTTTATTAGTATATAATGACCAACTTTTCCCCTCATAACTGGTTTTCACTTAAAGTCTATTTTATTGAATATTTATATAGCCACCCCAGCTCTCTGTTGGTTACTACTTGCATGGTATATTGTTTTCCATCCTTTCACCTCAACCTGCTTATATTATATGTCATCGTTAACAGACTGACTGTAGACTACATCATGATTGCCTGAATTACAGCCTTCTGATCTGCCTTTGGGACTTATTCACAGTTCTCTGAAATTGAAATTCTCAGGATTGTCCTTATCTGCTGTATAAAGTCCTGTGATAGTAGCCTTAATTAAATTCTGTATGAACAGACTTTGGCCTTAGCCACTGTCATTCAAATTAATCAAAGTGGCTAACAGCATGAAAACTCATGTCTAAATTCACCTAAAGTCAAGAAACTATAGGCTGGGAATGGAATGTTGACATAAAATCTTCCTTGGGCCTCTTGCACTTCTATATATCTTGTTGGATGTGCCAAGACTTAAAGGCCATAACTTCTACTATACAAATAATTTATTAAAATTGTTTATTCAGTTGATAATTTTCAGAGATGAGGTAAAGTTTTCCCTTTGAAAAAGTCAGCCTTGCTTCCTGTTTTCAATAAAAGCAGTAGATTCTCAAAGCTTAGAGTTTCTTAGTGTGATACAAAACCATTGTGTGCATGCATCTGCCTGAGCTCATTACATTCCCCTCCACCATCCTGGGGACATGAGACAACAATATTGATGTAAATATTGATTGCACTCATACTGCTTTTTGTGCTGGGAGTAAGTCTTTTTTTCTCTGTGTCTCTGATCCAGGAGTCTCATATTTTCTGCCAGTATCTATGGAACTTATTAGCTTGCAAAGAGAGTAAAATCAAATCTCAGAATGGACATATACCTCCAATGTACTATAAAGTCAGGTTCTGTAAAAGTTTGGTAGGCATTTCTAAAGGAATATGTTTTAGTTTCCTAGCTGTTGAAACAAATACCATGAAATGGGTCAGGTTATTCACTTGGGAATATATTCACAAATGGGAATTTATTCACACATGGTTTGAGGCTGGGAAACACCCAAGTCAAGGTGTCAACAGGCAATGCTTTCTTCCTGGAGACTATGGCATTCTCAGGTTGGTTGCTGACCATCTCTGGTTCTTAGCTTGTCACATAGCAAAGCAAATAGCAGACTCTTCTGGCCTCTCTATTCTTTTCAGCTCCTTTGAATCAGTTTCTTGCTTTCATGGCTTTTTCTCTATCTATTTGAATTACACTCCAGTTATAAAGGACTTCAGTAATAGGACTAAGGCCCATTCTTACTGATATGGGCAACACCTTAACTGAAGTAACCTCACCCAAATGTTTCTACTTAAAATGATTTCACACCAAGAGGAATGGATTAAATTTAAGAACATGTTTTTCTGGGATACATATAGCTTCAAATGACCACATTCCATGCTCTGGACCCCAAAGAACCATGTTCTTTCTACATGCAAAATTCATTCATTGCATCACAACATCCTAAATGCCTTAAGTCATTTCAGAATCATTGCTAAATATAAAGTCTCATCAAAATTCTATGTGGGTGTGGTCTGGCCTGCTGCACAATTCCCCTCTGTGTGTGGACCTGTGAAACCTAGAGAACAAGTTATTTGCTTCCAATATACAATGGAGGGACAAACATCAGATAAATATTCCCATTCTCATAAGAAGAAATCGTAAGGAAATCAAGGGTCACAGAATCCCAAACAATTCTGAAACACAACAGGGCATACTCCATTAGTTTTCAAGTTCTGAGAATGATGTTTTGTCCTCCAGACTTGATGGAGTGACAACTCTACCCCTTTCAAGCTCTTGCTCAGTGGCGGTGCTCTCCCCAAGCACTTGGATGAAGGTTCTATCCTCTCCAAGTATTGGACGGCAACCAGGCTTTCTGTGAATGCTGGCGCACAGTTTCCACCCTCTCAGAGCACTGGGATGGTGATCAGACTCTCTGAACTCCCCAGGGCATAGGCTCCACCTTCTCTAAACACTGAGGTGGCAGCATTCTTCCTGAGCCATAGGCCAGAAGTCCTCCTCTCCAAGTGCCAGGGTAGACTCACCCTTTCCTCTCTTTCACCCTTTACACATGATGGGCCAGATTTCTTGGCCTGAAGAGATATCAGCAGTCCAGACCTCAGCCTCCATGATTTTTCCCTTGAAGCAATTCTTCCTTTAATTTGTACCTTCACTGTCCAGGCTGGCAGTGGTTCTATTCATATAAATTTCTCAAAAACGTGTTGATTTTCCAGGTGGTTCACAGGGTTCCATGTCATCAGAAAGTAAGGACTTCCAAAGATCCTTCCTGGATAACTGCACCTCCAATCTTGACTCGCTTGGAAATTGCTGACTGAATCCATTTTCAGGTAAACCCTCATGTGAAGCACTATTATCTTAGCATGTGCTCTCTTGAAGCTCAGAATTTCCCAAACCATCAATTTCTGGCTTCTTTACACCCAGGAGTTCAGTTCTCAGCTTATCCCTTTCCTCTTACATTTACTTCAAGGAGAAATCAGATGGAAATTTTCACACCTAGCTTGAAAATATCCTCAGCTAAATATTCATGTTGACAGATTTCAAGTTCTGCCTTTTATCTGATATCAGAACTCAATTTGCCAGGTTCTCTGCCATTTTAAAATAAGCATCTCCTTCCCTTCAGTTTCCAATAACACCTTCATTATTACCTACTAAGGCCTCATTAGAAGTACTTTTAGTATTCACACTTCTTTCTACCAACACTCTTCAAAAAACAGGATTTTCCCACCAAGAACCTCAAAATTCTTCCAGCCTTTACCCATTACTCAGTTCCAAAGCTGTTTCCATTTTTGGTATTTGCATTAGCAGTGCCCCACTCTCCTGGAACCATAATCTGTTTGCATTTCCTAGATGCCCAAGCAAATATCATGAAATGCAATGGGTTAAACAGTGGGAATTTATTCAGGCATGGTTTGAGGCTGGGAAAAAGTCCAAATCAAGGTATCATCAAGGTGATGCTTTCTTCCTGAAGACTGATTTTCTGGGGCTGGCTGCTGGTGATCTTTAACCCTTAACTTGCCACATGGCAAGGCACGTGGTGGCCTCTCCTGTCCTCTCCATTCTCTGCTTGGTTCCATTAAAGTTCACCTTCTTGTTTCTATTGCTTTCACTCTGTCTATCTAATTTATACTCCACTTGCAAAGGAGTCCGTTAATAGGATTAAGACCCATTCTGATTGAGGAGGGCCACACCTTAACATCTTCAAAAAGTACTACTTGAAATAGATTTACACTTGTAAGAATGGATTAAATTTAAGAATTGTCTTTTGTCTGGGTTACATACAGCTTTAAACCACAGCAAGATATATTTTTCACTTTTATTGGACAAATTTAAATTCATAGTTTTTAGTTCAAGCAACATTATGCAGTTCAAATCCTGATGATTATTATTTATTTTTATGTTCTAGTTCTATCATTTAAACTTAGAGTCATATTAACCTGTCTACTCACCAAAAAACTTCTATGAAATGCTTTTTCTAATATTTTTTCTTTGTTTATTTTTCCATTCATTTAGTTAACTACAATGGTGCAAAGGGTAATTTTAGCCATATTTTAGAATGAATATTTTTATTTTTAATGTTAATGTTTAACTAATACAGTTTTCACACCTATGGATTATTCTCCTTTCCACTTTTCTGCTTTACCGTAAGATTTTTAAGGTTTTATGCTTCTTTAACTTTTTTCTTTGTTTAATGTTGCCTTTCACAAAGGCCTTGTTTCTTTTTTATATATAGTCTGCATTTGAATCTAAGAAAATTCCAAAATTCAATTTTACAACAAAGTCGTATGTAATTCTCTTACATGGCCACCCACAATCTTCCACACTGTCACAACTTGTTCTTCCATTTCTTTTACTCTTGTTTTGAGTCTCTAAGATAATTCCATTTCCCTTTGAATAATTTTCCATTTTTAATTTTTCTATAGACTTATATCCAACCTGGCTTCCTAGAACATTTGGTTCAAGCATCTCTGTATTGACAAATAATTATTAGTTTGTGTTATGGTGAATAACATTTGTAAGCTATAATTTTAAATATTAAAATTTGATTTTTCCAAAAGCAATGATTAATTATTTCAAACTGTTTTATAAAGTGTTTCAGTTTTCTAAGGGCTGCCAATGCAAAAATACCAGAAATGGGTTGATTTTCACAATGGGAATTTATTAAGATGAAATCTTACAGTTTTGAACTGTGAAAATGTCCAAATCAAGGCATCATCAAGAGATTCTATCTCACCAAGTTGCAGCTGTGGATGGTCAGGTACAAGGTGGCATCACCTAAAGTTGCTTTCTCTTGGAGCTCACCTGTGAGCATATTGTAGGGCAAAGTGTCAGCACACTAGTCTCTCGGCCTTCAGGACCCTCTCCCTCCCTCAGCCTCTGGGCTGCAGGTGATCCTGGAGTCCTCTCTCATATGGCAGGGTAAAATGGCAGCTCCCTTTCTCTGTATTTGTCTCTGAATGTGTCTCCCATTTATAAAAGACTTCAGTAAGAGGGCCAAGACCCTCACTTGGTCATCTGTCACTGAAGTACTCCAATCAAAGGTCCCCAACTGAATTCAATCCAAGCAAAGGTTTCCACATCCACCAGAATGGATTAGCTCCAAGAACATGATCGTTTCTGGAATTCACAAAAGCTTCAAACTGTCACATAAAGAAATCAAAATTATTTGCAATAACATTTCATAGCATCCCTCAAAATATCAAAAGTAGATATACAAATAAAAAAATTACACATTTTTGACAATCAAGTGAGCAATGGTCTTCTTTGACATTTACTGTTACTCTAAAAATAATATTTTCAAGTGTAGAATGTAAATTTTAAGATTCTGTCACATTTGTATGATTTCAGAAGCACATTTGCAAGGAAGCATTCCAAAAAAGTTGACAAAGTTCCTAAAATGACCATCTAGTTTTAAAAGTAAGCATTACTAAATTTAAGAATTAATGTAAATTATTGTTTTTTTAGCATCACTCTTTAAGGGTTGGTTCTGTGAAAATATTCTATAGCTTGTTTCTGTTTGCAATGCTATATACTTAAAGAGAAATTTAGATACTTTCTAAACCAAGAGAAGAGACTCTTATTTTTATTTTGAGAAATTTTATTGATTGAAGTGAACTGAATGCCATTGTATGAACTATAATTGATCATTGCATTTTAACGGTATATAAGAAAATAAGGCAACAGTGACACTACAGAAGAAAAAGAATTGCTTCTGTGTAGATGAATTAAACAAGATTTCAAGAATGTGGACATTTAATCTTAGGCATTTCCTCAGAGCTTTAGTTCAAATTAAATTTAGCACCTTTTATTGCCAGCAACAAGCCATCTTGCATCTCACAATGTCCCACTGCTCCTTTAGTAAAGGATGACTTATGGAGTTTAGTTTGTGTTTTTGCAACTTTAAAAGGCAAGGAGATCTGTAAAAACATTTACTATCAAAGGAGTGTATAACAATTTGCCCTTAAGAACTTTGATGACTGAGAGAATTGAAAAATAATGTTTTTTTTTTGTACTTGAAAAGAAGGAATTTTTTTGCCACACATCCATTTCTAAATCTCTATCCTCCTTCCTTTACTGATAGGAAAAAAATTGAAAAGAGGGTAATGCATCAGAATTTTCTAATTTATCATGTCTTTCATTGATCTGTTCTATGTGGAATTATATATATAACATATGTATATAAAATGTTACAGTAAGCTTTAGCTTACTGTATTAAATTCATTTTTTCTTTTCTTATCTGCCAGTTAGGTCATTAATAGTACTTTATATTTATGTTAAATTTTCACAATAGATATAAATAAATTTTTGACACTTGAATGTTTTTTACAGTATCCTGGATTTTCAGTTAAAATATTCCTGTATGATCTCTGATCCCATTATTCTGTATATAAAAATGAATACTATCTTCTATTTTTCTGTAATATTACTATAGTATGTTTTCATAAGCATCTGTGGC
>JAQZBX010090726.1:0-12473 GCA_029593785.1 Cabassous unicinctus
AAATCAGTGAGGTCATATACTGTTCATCCTTCAATGCCTGGCTTGCTTCATTCAACATATGGTCTTCAAGATTCATCCACGTAATTCCGTGTGTTAGCACTTTATTCCTTCTTACAGCTGAGTAATATTCCATTGTATGTATGTGCCACATTTTGCTTATGGATATTTTTCAATCAAATACTGGAATTAACATGAATATCTTGGCATTTTGGAATTAAATACACAAAACAGCTTTGTCATTCTCTGCCAGTGTTGCATTCATCAGAGGGGTAAACTTTCAAGAATAGAAGCAGAGAATAGCAAAAACTCATATACTGATTAAAACACAGATATATGGGGATGGCCATTGGAAAAAAAATGAATGTTTCAGTCTGATATTTTTTCTTTTGCCTCATGCCTTTAGATGGTTGCTTTAAGTTCACTTATAGATAAACCTAAGGTTTCTGAATATATTGAATAATTCCTACAAATTTCAAATATTATACTCTGCTAGGTTTTATCCACATTTTGCAGATAAGCTATCATTTTATTCATTGACTAAGAGACCAGTGAAAAGATTGCAGCTTAAATTACAGTTATTTACACTATCAAGAGAAATTATTTGGAGAAATCTTTAAGTAAAGAGCCTTATGTGGATAACAGTAGTAATACCAAACAGTAACATTCAAGTCTGTCAGGATAATCTACTTTGTTTGCCAGAAACCATAAAGCATTAATGTTTCTAAAAGAGAAAAGATTGACTTAAATACAAGAAAGATAATACAATAAAACAAGGGAGTCCATAAATTGATTGAGCTTAGATTTGCTGACACTTTAATTTTATTTAAACTAATATGATTCTGATATCCCAGAGTACATTTATACCACACAGCATTATTTACTATTACTCTATTAACATTTACAATGAAAATTTTCATTTTACAAAACACAGTTCAAAACAAACAATAACATATTAGTCCTCAAAAAGAAACATTTTAAGATGTAAAATTGAGATAATTATCTTTGTCAATTATTATTTCACATTATAATCTATTTTTCTAACATTTAAATTAAGTTGACAAATAATAGTTTGGGAATTATTGGATGATTAATTTAATGATTAATAATAAAGAAAATATTACAAATAAACAATGATATTAATAGCTGACAGTCACTGAATACTTACTATGTGTCCAGCACAATGCTATGCTATTTCCATGAATCATTTCAATTAATTGTCACCCTTGGCATCACTACCATTTTATAGATGAAGAATATGAGACACAGAGATGTTTAAGAGGTTTAAAAATTGTTTTAACAGGTTTTGATAACTGTGGATAACTGAATCAAAATGAATATGAGGAAATGTTTTAATCATTTATGATTTATTAAAAAATTAATAAAACAGCCCAGAACTCAAGGCCATTCATGAAGTTTTGAATACTTAACATGGATATGATTAATCTCGTCCCCCACTCCCCGTAAAATAAAGAAAGTAAAAAAAAAGGAAGGAAAACTAGAGAAAGAAATATTTATTCACTTTGGTAAGTGGTGGAACCTATATTAATCAGGGACTTAAAGCTATCCCAACTCTCTCCTTCTACTTTTTATTGCCATTCTCAGCATTATTCTCTTAATACAACTTTCTATACAAGATGTAGCGCTGCCACAGGCCTAGAAATTACTGTTCAAATCCTTACAACTCTATGACTGGAGTGATGATTGTCAATAGGGTAGGGTGGAAGTGGGAGTGGCTGGGGTATTCTTTACATATGGGATTTTTATTCGAGGAAATTTCACTTTCTTCAGAGAATTCTTCCTATTTCCTACCTTGATAGCAGCTATACTGATAGTGCTTTGACTTTTGAAGAGAGAAATGAAAGTATCTAATCCTTAATTACAGAATATGCTCATTAATTTTCTGGTTTTCAGCTCTTTAACCCATCACCTGGGGTGAATGGACCAAGGAGAGTTTCATGGAAGAGAAGGATTACTCTATATAAAGATTTTATTGAATCACTATTTTTAAAATATAGAAAATACAAAAAAATTCACTACAAATACTCAGCACTCAGAGTTAACAATGATAATGTTTGGTTATAACTTTAGCCCCTTTCAAAAACTTACTTTGAAATAGCTTTAGTCTTACAAAAAAGTTGCCAAAATAATGCATTCAACTTCTGTATATGCTCAAGTAAGTTTCCAAAAATGAAGTAAATAGATGGCAGATAGTGGGAGCTCTCCCTTCTTGATAAAAGCCAACCATGGCACCCTGTGGCAAACTAAGACACTAGGACTTTACACCTTTAGGAAACATCTCTATGTTATCTTTCCTCTGCAAAATTCCACTTCTGGCTATCTATTCATGTACCAGATATTGTTATTTGAGGAGGACATTTCTCTTTTCAACCTCAATCTCTTATATTCTCAAGAGATGGAAAAATAAAACAAAAGATGAAGGCAGATGGAAAGCAAACTATCTTATTGCTTGTCTTAGTTTGCTATAGGGCTGCTGAAGCAAAGTACCAGAAATGGGTTGGGTTTTATAATGGGAATTTTATTTTAGGGTAAAACTTACAGTTCCAAGGCTGTGAAATGTCCAAATCAAGGCACCATCAGAGATGCTTTCTTACCAAGTCAGTTGCCCCTTGGTGAAGAAAGATGGCAGATGATCTCTGCCTAGAACTCAGCCTTCCCCTCCAGGCTCACTGACTCTCAGAGCCCAGCTTTTGGACCCCAGCTCCCAGAGCTCAGCTGTGAGCAACCAGGCATAGGGTTTGTCTCTTTCTGACCTCCTCTTTCAGTCTCGGCTGCTCCACTTTGCTTTCAGGCATATGGCAGGGCTCCTCTCCTGAGCCTTGAGCTGCTCTGTGGGTCCAGTTCCTCGGAGGCCTCTTTCCATACCTCTGCAGTCTTCTGGTCTCAGACTCTGGGACCTCTCTCAGTCTTCGGGGCTTCTCTGTTTTCCTGCAGTCCTCTCTCTTATATGGCAGGATCAATATGGCAACTTCCTTTGCCACTGTATCTGTCTCTGTCTGTGTCTTTGTTTATATCAGACCCAGCAAGAGGGTGGAGACTTAACCTGAGTCACACCTCACTGACGTGGTCCAATCGAAAGGGTCTCATACCCAGAGGAATGGATTAGTTCAAAATCATAATCTTTTACTTTTTGGGATTCACCAAATTCAAACTGTCACATTGCTCATGAATCTGATATTGGAGAATAGTTGAGGAGGTAGCCAACAATGTTTTTCCTAATATTGAATCCCAGACTGTGGTCAAGTGTCCACAGGTTGACCTTGCTGAGCACAGAGGTAGACCTCTATCCCCACATAGCCAAAAGGAGGGAGGAATACAGGCTCTTTTTAGAGGCCAGGTCCCAAGAGAAACTGGGAAGAGCTGGGCTGACTGTACCACTCCTTCTCCCAAAATATATGAATCAAATCATCTCTACTTGCTGGAGAGAGTGAATGAAGGGCAAGGGGAGAAACCAGTAGTGTTTAGAAAAAACTTTCCTCATGAAAGCCAGTATTGGGCAAGATACATTCCTAGGCACTAAAGTTTGTTTTATTTAAAATTTCAAATTTATTGATATGAATTGTTTCATCATGTCTTATAAAAGTTTCCTGAAGCAAATTACTTAGTGATGAAGTGTAACATGATGGTAAAGCAAAAAGGCGCTGGATACATGCTGCCTAAAGTCAATTCCAAGCTCACATTGTGTGACCTTGGGCATCTATAAAGTAGGATTAGTAAAATTTCCTACTCCATTATGGTAATGTGTAGATTAAGTAAATTAATAAATGTGAAATGCAAGTTATTGTTTTTATTTGTGCATTTTCTGTTAGTTTATATGATTTCCCTTGTTTTTCTCAATTTGTCAAAAGTTTATCTAGGTGGTTAGCTTTTACAAAGAAGTTAATTTCTGTTTATCATTTTATTAATGTTTTAATCTTATCTTAATTATTTACTTTCACTTTTATGTGTATTTTTCTTTTTTTCTACCTTAAGTTTAAATGCTGAATGCTTACCTTGACAATATTCAATCTTTTAAATTTTTTAATTTAAAAATGCACATTTAAAATTATAAATTTCCCCCCAAGTACTAATTAGTTTCATTCTGAAAGTTTTGCTATTTAGCATATTTTTATTCTGATCAGTTATTATTATTTCCTTATTCCTACTGTACTATTTTTGACTCCTGGAATTCTTATAAATATGATTTTAAGTTTACAAACATATGAAATTATTTTATTCTTTGGTTTATCACTTTATTTAATTGATTTCTTATTTTATTACACTTGGTCACAGATATGAGAGCCCTATTCACAATGTATTTGGTATATTGTTTTGTTTAAGAAAAACTTTTCAATTGTGAAAGAATAGTATTTTTTCTCGCCTAGCTATTTTTATCTATTAATACATTTATCACCAATTAGGAAATTTATGAGTCTCACTATGAAGACAAAGTTTCAATTTGGATAGCTTCAGATCTGAGAACATCAAAATTATGCTGATTGTACTGAATATTTTTATCCAAAATAACTAGACTAGCAGACAGAGCCATATGGTTTTAAAAATGCAAAATAGTCTATAAGCATATTTCCAAAACAGATATTAGATTGAATTTTGTAGCATCTGTTTTAAAGTGAGAGCAAAATAAAACATTTGCTTTCCATAAATAATACGGCTATTTCAAATTGCTGTAAGTGAATTTGTATTTTTATTTCCTTTATTTCCCCAAATCTTTATAAGGAAGTGCTTAAAAAAAGAGATCTTTAGTAAGTATTGACTATAAGAAAAATTAAAAATAGTTCCATTGATATTGTGTGAAGACAATGAAAAAGTGAACTCAATTTTAGCAAGAGGTTCTTACAAGAAATATATACTATAAAAATGGAAAATTTAGAATTTTTATATTGGCTATATTATCCTTAAGGAAGTAGACTAGGAATCTAAAATATTTAGGAATTTGTTTTACTTTTTATGTAATAGAATTAAATTCACTCTCATTGAAGCAATATAGGAGCAAAAGCTAAAGCTTATAGATTATCAAATCACTTATTTTGAATACTACTGAAATATAAACCTAATGAGTTTTAAAATTTTTACTTTTAATTCATATTTCTTCTCTAAGAGAAAATAATATGATTTCACAAAAATCACAAGAAAATTCAATTACTCCAGAAATCTCTATAACATTTCAAGCATATTCTTTTACAAAAAGGAATTCCCTTAACTTCTATATTCATGAGGATACCTGAATATGGAATAAACACTTTTGCCACAATATAATATATTTTTTTAAAGATTTATTTATTTTTTTTACTTGATCCATTTTAAAGCCCCCCTTCCCCATTTGCTGTTTTTTTGTGTGTGTCCATTCACTAGACAATTCTCTGTGTCTGTTTCATCTCTTCTCATCCTCCTCCTCCAGTCTTCACCAGGATTGGATCCTGAAGACCTCCGATGTAGGAGAGAGGTGTTCTAGCCATCTGCGCCACCTCAGCTCCTGGTTTTTGGAGCTTTCGGAGCACCTTGTCTTGTCTCTCTCCTTTTACGTCATCATCTTGCTGCCTGGCTCCCAGGGCCTGGCGGCTCACAGGCACATAGAGCCTGGCAGCCCATGCGCCTTCTGTATATTTTTATTTTACCGGGAGGTCCCGGGGATCGAACCCAGGTCCCTCCATATGGCAGACGGACGCCCAACCATTTGAGCCACATCCGCCCCCCACACAATATAATATTGAAGTGTTTATTTAGCAGGAAAATAAAATAAAATGTATTAAACATGTAAACATCGTTATAGAAACTAAAATTTCCTTTGCACTTTCAATCTGCAAAAACCTACTCATCTAGTCTGTCTCTTTGATTGTTTTCATTTCATTACTAAAATGTTATATGATACCTGGCAGAGGATTTACTTCTGCACATCCTGGTTTTGCTGGGATCCACTGCATGTGTTCAGTTTGGCAAATGGCCCAATTGTCCCTTTTATCAGTGCCTTAGTTGAACCTTTTCTCTCATATATGCCCATGTGGTTCTCAGCTCCATGTGGATCTGTGGTTGCTTAGCTTGTATTTTCTTTGCTTCTTAACCTCCAGAAAGTCACCTGAAACACCATTTGTTCTCAGGCCTTCTTTTATGTATCAAAGGCAGTTATAATTCTTAACAGTTGCCATCTTGTCTAAATTATTCCTATGATTTCTTTTCCTTGGGCAAGAAATAATTTGTGATCTCATTTAATATTTCACATGAGTTACTCTGCTTACATACATCTTAAAATTGCACATATTTAAATTTTATTCCTATAGTATTGTCTTGGATCATTTATAAAGAGAGAAATGGGTATCTTTCTTCTTAGTTGCATAGCCACCCAATGCCTGTATTGTGATGCTCAAGGGCAATGGTTGAGGACCCAGACACTATGGTATTTTTCAGAAAACATTAAATTGGCCTCTTTGTGGAAACCAGTAAAAAACTATGAAGGTACAGAATGATTATGACTTTTCTGTCCTACTGTTAGTGGATTTTGTCTAGATTCTTGACTCATGCTGCAGAAATGAATTTCAATAGCACATTGGGTTAGTTACGCCAGTAATTTATTAAGGTAGAGAGGGAGGAGAAATGGGAGAAAATGAAATATCATGGGTCCCAGAGAGATGAAGGGGCTGGAGAGGGCTGATTCATAGACTACAATTTCCCATTATAGATTATAAATGCCCAGGTTTTACTTGTGTGTTGATCCATGCAAGGGGGACATGGTGAGAGCAGGGCACAGAAGGCAAGAGAGAGTGGGAGAGACTTTTGGGTCTGCTTTTAAACCATTAATTATTCCACCCCTTTGCTAATGGCATGGGAGGAGTTCCAGCTGTTTGCTTCTTTGGTTGATTACCTCACCCATCAATCCCCCAGGTGGGTCCAATGATAGTGTCCCTGGAAAATATCTGGGGCTTCTTCTAGCTTCCAGAAAGAATCTCATTCTGGGTGGCAGAAATCTCGTGAGGGTCTTCCAGCAGCCATCTTGGGTGTATTGATCTTGCCAGGTTCCAGATCCATCTATTGATTCCCTATTTTACTAGCCGACTTCACTACTATGTCTCTGACTCTAACCATATAACTTCTCTATGCCTCATAACCTATATTTGCAAAGTGAAGATAATATATATATTTTTTGTATCAGAGCATTATCTAGTCAGAAAAACAGTAAGCACTCTAGGCATTTCAAACAAAATGGGCTTTAATATAGGAACTTATGTGCTTGCAAAACTATTGGAATGGCCAGTTTTCAATTTTACTGCTAGGTTTCAGAGAATCTGAATATACTACTGCCACTGAGGTGAGGAACTGTACGAAAACTGCCAATGGTCATAGGTGTCTAAAGAACCAAACAAGGCTGATTCTCAGGGAAAGACCTTGTAGCCCCTGTATCTTCCCACCACTGGCCATTGAAGAATAATGCCCTTTCCTTACTGTCTGTCTTTGATTCACCTGTTGGAGGACATTTGGATGGTTTCCAGTTTTGAGTGATTTTGAATAGAGCTGTTATAAATATTCATGTATAGGTTTTTGTGTGAATTTAAGTTTCTGTTACTCAAGGATGGAATTGTGGGTTATGTGGTAAGTATAATTTAACTTTATAAGAAACGCTCAAACTCTTTTCTAGATGGCTGTATTAGTCAGGGCTCTTCAGAGAAACTGAACTGATAAGATTTTGGATTGGCAAGTTGGGAACTCTGATAAAAGTTTTCATGAATTCCTCAGGAGACACTGACTGGCTGAAGCACACATAGAAATTCTTTCTGTCTGCTGAAACTGTCAGTTCTCCCTTTAAGACTTCAACCGATTAGATGATTTCTCTCATTGTTGAAGTCAATTTCCTTTGTTGATTGTAGATGTAATCAGCAATAGATGCAATCAACTTACTGATGTTTTAAATTCATGAAATACCCTCACAGTAACAATAAGGCCGGTGCAAGCTTGACCAAACAAATGGACACCTGAACCTCGCCAAGTTTATACAAGAAATTAGCCATCACAGTGCCTATACCATTTTGCATTCCCAAAAGCAATGTAGATTTCCAATCTTACATTTCCAATCCTAGCCAGTATACTGTTTATTGCCTTTCCAACTCAAGGACCTGTGCTAGCTGTCCAAGGAGAGGGCTAACTTCACTATTGTGGCTGGAGATTAGGGCAGTTCCACTACAGGCGTAGCAGTGGCGAGAATGAGGGCACCTCAAGGCCTGCTGGGTTCCACAATATCCCCGGATCCTCTCCCAGCAAGCCTGCTGCCAGTACCAAGAAGGCAGTAGGGAAGCTGAGTAGCCTCAACAGCAAAAGAGATTAACGGCAGCAAACTGACTGCAAAGCCTTCTCCTGTGAAAGTGGGAGAGAAGCAGAAGGCTCCTGATGAGGCTCAATGCCAAACAAAGGTGCTGCTGGACATCCTTCATCCAATGAAATTCCAGGAAAATTGAAACAGTCTATAGCTTGACTAGAGAAGCAAGGGTATCCAAGTTCCAGAAGGCAAAACCCAGCATGTGAAAGTTTGCACAGTGGTTTCAAAGTCAGTGTTTAAAGATGAGGTTAGCACATTTTAAAAAAGGGGTCACTTAGAAATTCTCAACATTTACAGGCTGTCATTATAACTATAATGATTAACATAGTATATAGTATTTATCTTCTTTACAATTCTTAATACATCTCTGGTATATTCAAGTATTCCATCAATCAGTATTAGAAAAAGAGGTTTAGATAAGCTATTTTCATGTACAGGATCTCAAAGATCAGAAATATATTGATAGTATAAAAATCATCTCATTTTATCATGAAAAGTTATTTATCAATAAGTATTAATGAAGGTGATAGATTTTTTATTTGACCCAATACTCTGATAATTGCTTGAAATACATTAATGACCCTCCATGTTAATATATATATATACATATATATACCATTTATAATAAAAGCATGCCTCGGAGAAAGAGCTATAAAATATACAACAAAGGTTAATAGTTTATGCTCAAAGTTATAATATAAATGTTGAAAAGATAGAATTTATAGATAAAATCTTGCAGATTAGATTCCTTAGACTGAAACCAAATTCTGGATAGTCACTTTTATTTGAAACTTGAATGCTGATGCCTAATGTTCATTGAGAGACTGTTAGAGGAGGCCAAATGTCACTATCAAAAAAAGATTGCTCTGCAATTAAAATATTATATTGTATTTACTATATGACTAAACATTTTCCTCTTCCATTTTTAGTATGCTTTCTGAAAAATGAGGAAATCAAATGGATTAATAAAAGAAGTAGAATAAAGTAATCTTTTTCTCTCAAATCTGCTCTTTTGTTTGGAATATAACTTGAATCACTCTTGACTAAATCCCTGATGTTAACATTCTTATGACTTTTTTGCTATTTAGATAACAGATTATATATTATTTAAAGCAATTAAAGTTTCCTTTAACTATTTGCTCATGAACTCTCAATGTCATAATTCTGGCTATTTAAAATACATAATCTACAATGTGTTTAACAGTTTATACTTTTGTAAATAACCCTAATGCAAAAGTTGAGTGCCTTTTTAAATTTTTTTTTCTTTATTAGAGAAACTGTGGGTTTACAGAACAATTATGCATAAAATGCAGGAATCCCACACACCATCCCACCACCAACACCTTGCATTGGTATGGAACATCCAATCAATGATAGCACATTTTTATAATTGTACTATTAACTAAAGTCCATGGTTTAACTTAGAGTTCACTGTGTAGTGGAGTTACATGGATTTTCAAAAAATTTTTTATTCTGTTACTATATATAAAATCCAACATTTCTCCCATTAATCATATTCAGATATATATTTCAGTGCTGTTAATTGTATTCACAATGTTGTGCTATCATCACCACCATCTTTCTCTGTGCCATCGCTGGTCATCATTTCCTGGAGTTTTGGGAGGTGAGGAAGAGCCCAAGATGACAGATTTGGGACCACCCCAGGACTCTCCACTTTAGATAAATAAGGCCAGGACTTCCTCCAGAAACTTTCATAAGCTAGAGGGGTAGCCCCAGTAGGCAGGAGGGGATGGAGAACCTCATAAGTTGTTCTCCAGCAAAGTGGTCAGGAGGCTCGTGGGAGCTGGTCCCTTCCAGCAAGGGTGGTGGGTCTAGTGTGAGGGTCAGGGCATAGTGAGCTCTGCTGGCTAAACCATTCCAGGTCCCCACAGATGCAAACAAACAAACAAACAAACAAGCAAAATGCTGTTCTATCATTACCAAAACATTTCCATGATTCCAAATAGGAATGATGTACATTTTAAGCCTTAATATCCCATTTCCTATTCCCACCCTATCCCCTGGTAATCTATATTCTACCTCCTGACTCTATGAGTTTGCTGATTCTAATTGCTTCAAATCAGTGAGATCATATAATATTTGTCCTTTTGTGTCTGTCATTTCACTCAACATGATGTCTTCAAGGTCATCCATGTTGTCACATATATCAGGACTTCATTCCTTTTTATGGCTGAATAATACCCCATTGTATGTATATACCACATTTTATTTATCCATTCATTGGTTGATGGACACTTCAGATGCTTCCATCTTTTGGCAATTGTAAATAATGCTGCTATGACCATTGGTGTGTAAGTATCTGTTCAAGCCCCTGGTTTCAGTTCTTTTGAGTACATACATAGTAGTAGGACTGCCAGGTCATATGATAGTTCTATAGTTACCTTTCTGCAGAACCACCAAATTGTCTTCCACATTAGCTGCACCATTTTACATTGCCTAGCAATGAATAAGTGTTCCTATTTCTCCATATCCTCACTTTTTACTGTCTGTTTTTGTAATAGCAACCAATCTAATGGGATAAAATATTATCTCATTGTTTTTATTTGCATTTCCCTCATGGTTAATGATGTTGAGCATCTTTTCATATGCTTTCTGGCCATTGATATCTTCTTTGGAGAGATGTCTGTTCATTTTTTAATTGGGTTGCCCATTTTTTAAAGTATTCCCCAGTTTTTAATTGGATTGTTTATCTTTCTGTTGTCAAGTTGAAGGATTTCTTTATATATTCCAGATATGAAATCCTTATCGGATATGTGATTTCCAACTATTTTCTCCCATTGTATGGGTTGTCATTTTACCTTCATGATGAAGTCCTTTGAGGAACAGAAGTTTTTAATTTTAATGTGGTCCCATTTATTTATTTTTTCTTTTGTAGCTTGTGCTTTTGTTGTAAAGTCTAAGAAACCATTGCCTAACTCAAGGTCCTGAAGATACATCCCTATAATTTCTACTAGGAGATTGATAGTTCTAGTTCTTATATTAAGGACTTTAATCCATTTTGAGTTGATTTTTGTAAATGGTGTGAGATAGGGGTCCTCCTCCTTTTTTTGTGAATATACTTCCGGGTTTCCCAGCACCGTTTACTCAAGAGACTATTCTTTCCCAATTGAGTGGTCTTTGCCACCTTGTCAAAATCAGTTAGGTTGATTTCTGAGCTCTCAATTCTATTTCATTGGTCTATATGTGTGTCCTTGTACTTGTAGCTTGTGCTATTTTAATTAATATGACTTTGTGATAAGATTTATTTTATTACATGCTATTTTAATTAATGTGACTTTGTAATAAGATTTAAAGTCAGAAAGTATGAGTCTACCAGCATCATCCTTCTTTTTCAAGATAGCTTTAGCTATTCTGGGCCCCTTACCCTTACATAAAAATTTGATGATTGGTTTTTCCATTTCTGCCAACAAGGTTGTTGGATTCTTGGAAGTGCATATTCACATCTTTTGTTAAGTTTGGGCAGTATTCTGTCATTATTTATTTGAACATTCCTTTTTCCCCTTTCTTTCTTTCTTCTCCATCTGGGACTCCCATAATGCATATATTATTATGCTTGATGGTGTCCCAGAGATGTTTTAAACTATTTTTACTATTAATAAATTTTTCCCCTTTCTTTTCCTCGGCCTGACTAATTTCAAGTGGCTTGTCTTTGAGTTCACTGATTTTTTTCTTCTGTCAGCTAAGACGATGATATGACAAAGACTTTTTGTGTTTCAGCCTTCTTATCAGGAAGGTCTGCCCAAAGTGAATGCAGTGTGCAAAGATTTCCCTGTCTTTCTGGGCCTCTGACTTGTCCTAGAATTTTGCTTGTCAGTTGTTTTGGAGGTCCCCTGTTTGCAGCAGTATGTTTGTCCCCTCTGTTTCCCAGAGACAGACCTCTCTCTCCTGGGTATTTGAAGCTGGCAGGCCTTTGTCCAAGACTGTCCACCACTATATATTTTTATACTCCTTTCATTGTCTGAAGCAGATTTTGCTGGAAGGACATATTCTGGGAAGAGGGGCACCCTGGAGAGGACTTTCCCAAATCAGTATTTCCCAGCTAAAACAGGGCCAGGGAAACTCAAGGGGGTGCAGAGTAGCTCCAAAGTGCCCTTAGAAAGGATCAGGATGGGTGCCAAGAGCTTCTCTGATG
>JAQZBX010090727.1:0-12483 GCA_029593785.1 Cabassous unicinctus
ACTAAGGCACCAGGCCCTGGAATGCACAGGAGCTTGATGTAATGAGTTCAAAGTCAAGGATTTATGAGTTGACAAAACTATTTAGCCACTAGATGGTAGTAAAACACAAACTGCTGGAGTAATTCTTAAGTTTGTAGTGCAAGTGGTGGAGCCTCACAGCAGGAGGTGATATTCAAGAGTCAGGGACAGGAGGGAGCCCCAAGAAGGGAATTAGGACAAAGGAAAACTCCCATGCTTCTGGGGAAGAGATCTAGGCAATGTCACAGATTAAGCACAATGGGGATCCTCTGGGCCAGAAAGCTCCAAGCTGCCAAAGTGGCTTGGGGCCTTACAAATGCAGAATTCTATCTTATCAATGACCAGGAGATGTTGAGTGCAGTTTTGCAGGGTATGCATACTAGGTTACATCTATTGGTTAAAAATTGCTTGTTTGGGACAATTTTAAAGGCAATTGTAATTGTTACAATTTGCAATTAGGCCCACAGGTTTCATAAAGAGCAATGCTAAAAAAAAAACTGCTGCTGTGAAGAAGTAAGCAAAACACAGGTGACATGATCCTTCCTATAAAAAATTCCAAAGACTCCTCAAGAAAACTATTAGAACCAGTTAACAAATTCAGCAAATTTGCAGGGTATAATATTAATATAGAAAAATCAGCTGTGACTTTACACTCCAGCAACAAAAAGGTCATAAAGGAATTTTTTTAAAAATTCTCAATTGCTCATAGAAGAAAAAATAGCTAGGAATAAATTTAACCAAAGACGTGAAAGATTTGTACTATAAGATTTGAAACCTATAAAACACTGCTAAAAGAAATTAAAGAGGACCCCAATAAATGACAAGGTATTGCTTGTTCACTGATAGGAGCATTAATATTAAGATGTCAATATTACACAAAGCAACCAATGCAATACCTGTGAAAATACCTGCACACCTTTTTAAAGAATGAAAAAGTTGACCCCTAAATTCATATGGAATTGCAACAAACCCTGAATAGTCAAATCAGTTTTACGAAAGAAAAGCAAAGTTGGAGGAATCACACTTCCTGATTTCAAAACTTACTACAAAGTCACAGTATTCAAAACAGTGCAATACTGGCACAAAGGTAGACATATAGACCAATAGAATAGAACTGAGTTCACATATGTTGGCCACATATCTATGGCCAATTGGTTTTTGACAAGAATTCCAAGTACATTAATTGAGGAAGGAAGGTATCTTTAACAAATGGTGCTGGGAAAACTGGATATCCACTTTGTAAAAGAATAAAAGACATATTAATCAATGGCAATGAATTGAGAGTTCATTAGGAGACCCTCAACTCAATGGTCAATTGATTTTTTTTTTAGGCAGTACCAGGGATTGAACCCAGAACCTTGAATATGGGAAGCAGGTGCTCAACCTCTTGAGCTACAACCGCTCATGTGGTCAGTTGAGTTTTGAAAAGGCTACCAAGACCACCTAGCTGGGACAGAACAGTCTTTTCAACAAATGGTGTGTGAACTGGATATCCATATCCGAAGAAATGAGAGAGGACCCCTATCTCATACCTTACATGAAAATAAACTCAGAAGGGATCAAAGACCTAAATATAAAAGCCAGGATCATAAAATTCCTAGAAGAAAATGTAGGAAAACATCTTCAAGATCTTGTTGTAGGAGGTGGTTTCTTAGATCTTACACCCAAAGAACAAGCAATGAAAGAAAAAATAGATAAATGGCACTTCCTCCAAATTCAATGTTTGTGCTTCAAAGAACTTTGTCAAGAAGGTGAAAGGCAGACCACTCAATGGAAGAAAATATTTGAAAACTACATACCAGATAAAGGTGTCATACCCATCATATATAAAGAGATCCTACAACTCAATGATAAGAAGGCAACCCAATTTAAAAATGGGCAAAAGCCTTCAACAGACATTTTCCAAAAGAAGAAATACAAATGGCCAAAATGCAAATTTAAAAAAATCATCAACATCACTAGCTATTAAGGAAATGCAAATCAAAATTACAATAAGGCCTGCTCTCCTGATTGGCATAGATCAGCACACTGCCTCTGCCTCTGCATCTGCCACCTCTGAGCTATAACCCTGAGGCTGGTGGAAGCAATAGAGGCAGCTGCTAAAAATTTGGCCAGGAGGCATTTCCATGGTCCCTATACTGGTCTCCCTCCTCTCCAGCTCTGGGTGGCACAGAGGTGTGCACATGTGCCAGGGGTGGTGGGCTAAAGGGGAGCAGCTGCATGGGCTCCCCAGAGTCTCCTCCTGTAACTGCTGGTTGGACACCGGGGAACCAGGTCTTCTCAGTTGATCCCAGCTCCGGTGGCTCTGAGGCTTCAATGGGCTATGCCAGGTATTATGGAAGAATGCACCCAGTGTTGTGATCTCTGCAGTGTTCTTAGGCCCCCTTGGGGTTGCAGACAGCCACTTATAGCATCAGATCCTTGTGAGGTTCGCCAAGCCAATGCCTTTGCCCAAAGCATTGACAAGCAAAGTGAAATGCACCTGGTATTCAGCAAACTAGAGATTCCCAGGGCTGAATTGAGCTGTTAAAGGAAGGGGGCATTATATTTATAGTGCAAGTTTCATCTGCAAATAGTGTTTTATTTGCATTCTTACCTAATTTCCCTCTTAAAACTGTCCCTATCTTGTCAACCCTCAAATTTGTATTCCTTTTTATGAGTGATTGCTTTCACTGAAGTGAATAAATTGCCTAATAGTTATCTATAGGCCCCAATTTGTCTCCGCTCCCTTCCTTCTATGTGACTTGACCTACATACTATCTGGGACTTGATGCCATTTTTTTTTTTTTTTTTTAGTGTCGTGACCATGTCATCTGTTTTGTGCCTGCTGATCAGGCATCCATACATCACACTCTTTCAGTCTCAGAAGTGACACAGTTTATCTGATAAATCCAAATATCAGACTTTGGACATCAGTCAAGATGGAGAAACCATATTCCTCACTAGTCCTTCCTCTTACTGATGAGGGAAACATCCGGTTCCCAACTCTGCCCCAGCAGAAACCCACAGTTTTAAAACTGTGGGTCCCTGGTCTCTCTCTCCCCTCCTTCCTCCCCTTTTCTCCATGGAATCCACATCAGGAAGATAAGCACCCCAGGCTGCCCCTTTGAATTCAAATTTACAACTCTATACAGATAATGACTTTTTCCTCCCTAATGGCCTTCTGGTTTTCGAAAGATAAGCTAACCTTGTTTCTCTGCCTTTTTAACCCCCATCTGCCCCATTGCTTAGGAATTTGCCCACTTAGTGTACCTATATAAACGTATGAAAATTGGAAAACAGGGCTCAGATTTTTTGGAGATTTGACTTTCCTCTGGGCCCACACATAATAAAACTTTGTTCATCTGTGCTCCCAAGAGTGCCATTTGGGTTATTTCTGGCTGACCACAACATTTGGTTCCCTGACCAGGAAACCCAACCAAGCAGGACCATTGAGCCTCCAGCTTGGGGCTGACAGGCATGGCCAACAGAGATCTCTGAGTGAATGAGGTGGGTGCCACCTGTCCTCTTGACAGGACCTCCTTCTGAGGCAGTCCCCACAGGCTGTTTCCCTACACCCTGGCCTGACTCAGTAGGGAGGTGGACTGAACAGTGCCAGAAGACAATGGAAAGGTAAGGCCCCAGTGCCAAGCCCTCAGTCAGACCCATCTCTGGACAGAAGAGGAGACTGATCACCTCCTGAAATCTTGAGTACTGAGATTCCAGAATAGGGCAATCCCTGTGGGAGGGACTGCATAACCTCTGAGTGACTGTGTGAATGAATAAGGATGGTAGAGGCTTGCATCTGCCATACCAGTCTGTGACTCCTTGGTGTATGCTACGGAGCCAGTGTGGGCCCTAACCTGTTTTCCACAGCTACATTATATGGCATAATGGCTAACCTGAAAATTTCCCAGGCACCTTAGCTAAGACAAGCCTAAGTTCTCACAAGAGACATGGATAGGTGGGCATCTGAGTGGCCTTGAAAGAGGCAACCACTTCCTTTGTCTGTCTCGTGCCACTGACTCAGGGTGTGGATTTAACACTGTTAATCCCTGTGGGAAGGACTACATAACCTCTGAGTGACTGTGTGAATGAGTGAGGATGGCAAAGGCCTGCATCTGCTGTGCCAGTCTGTGACTCCTCAGTGTATGCTACATAGCCAGTGTGGGTGGGCCCTAACCTGTTTTCCATGGCTACGTCATACAGCATAATGGCTAACCCAAAAATTGCCTGGGCACCTTAGCTAAGATGAGCCTAAGTTCTCACAAGAGACACCAACAGGCAGGCATCTGAGTGGCCTTGAAAGAGGCGACCCCTTCCTTTGTCTGTCTTGCACCATTGACGCAGAGTATGGGCTCATCACAGTCAAAACCTACTGTGTTGAACAGCATGCTCAAGAATTTCAAGAAGGGTTTTTCCAGAGATTATGGCATCTGGATGAACCCTGGCACCCTCCGAGCCTTAGGTGAAGTAGAGTGGCCCACTTTTAATGTTGACTGGACCTCAGAAGGGACCCTGGAAATAGCCAGGATCCATGCAGTGTGGCTGGTGGTCACAGGAACTTCTGGTCACCCTGATCAGTTTCCTTACATCAACTCCTGGTTGGAGATAGCCCAGACTCTGCCCCTTTGGGTTCAATTGTGCATTGGAAAAAAGGGACAGAGCAGGGTCTTGGTTGCACAGGGAATGCAGCTCCAGAAGCCAGTCATTCATCAAAGGTCCTCAGAGGAGAACCCACCCCCACCCCCACCGCTATATGCTCTGGCCACCCCAGCCTCTGCTCCTGGCCCAGGAGCGCAGGCAGATCTCCCAGAAACACCCCCACCTTTGGTCTCTCCTCCTAGCCTGGGAATGCAGGCAGATCTCCCAGCAACACTTCCACCTTCAGCCCCTCCAGGAACATTGACCCCCTCTGAGGAAAGCCCTGCAACCCCACTAGCAAGGAGACTCCAGTCAGCACAACCTGCATTACAGATGACCCTCCGTGAAACACAGGGTTCAGCTCATATTGGCAAAAATGGGACTATCCAACCCAGGAAGCCTGTATTATACTACCAGCCCTTCACAACTACAGACCTCTTAAACTGGAAGCACCACACCCCCTCCTATTCAGAAAAACCCCAGGTCCTTATTGATCTCATGGAATCCATTTTCCAAACCTATCATCCTACTTGGGATGATTGTCACCAACTCCTGACTTTGTTTAATACGGAGGAGAGACAATGAATTCTGATGAAAGCCCGAAAGTGGCTGCAAGAGCAGGCCCAGACTGGCATCTTAAACCCAGAAGATTGGGCACAAGAAGTGGCACAAGGAACCCAACCTAACTGGGACTTCAACACTGAACAGGGACTGGCTGCACTCCAGCAATACCGGAAAGCACTCCTCTGAGGGGTCCAAAAGGGGGCAAAATGACCTACAATCATGACAATGATGAATTTAGTTACTCAAAAGTCTGACAAGTCTCTGGAGGATTTCTATGAATGTCTTTGTGAGGCCCTCAGAATCTACACTCTTTTTGACTCAGAAGCTCCAGAAAACCAGAGGATGGTGAATGCCACCTTTGTTGCACAGGCAGCAACGGACATCAAAAGAAAACTCCAAAAATTAGAAGGGTTCATGGACATGAACATCTCTCAACTACTGGAAGTTGCCAACAAAGTATTCATCAATTGAGATGAAGCCACCGAACAAGAAGCCAATAAGTGAATAAAGCATCAAGCCTCCCTACTAGCAGCAGCCTTAGGAAATCCTGACCCCACCAGATGAGAAGGACCACCTCAAAAAGGGTGGACAAGTGCCAGAAGGGTGCCGCTGATCAGAGACCGATGTGCTTACTGCAAAAAGAGTGGACACTGGAAAAATGAGTGTCCCCAAAAGACTCAGGCACATAGAGGGAACATCCCTAAAGGGAAATACTGACCTGAGCCCCAAGATCATCTGCTTGGGCTGGCAGGACTCAACCCTGAATAGGGGCAACCAGGCTAACTGGATCTTGACCCCCATGAGCCCATGGTCAAACTACAAGTAGGGGGTCAGCCAATGACTTTCATGGTGGACACTGGCATTGAACATTCTGTGGCCACAACCCCCATTGCCCCCTTTAGTGGAAAAACTGCTAATATTATAGGAGCAACTGGGGACCAGTCAAGCCAATGGTCTTTTTGCCAGTCAAGAATTTGCCAGCTCGGTGGCCATGAGGTGACCCATGAATTTCTGTACCTGCCTGAATGTCCAGTTCCCTTGCTTGGTAGGGACCTCTAAACCAAACTGGGAGCCTGGATTACCTTCAAACCTGAAGGGCCAGCAAGCTTAAGCCTCGGGACCAGCCTCACTCTCCTCGTCACTGTGCCCCGAAGTGAAGAATAGAGACTTCAGACAGAAGAGATTCTGGAAAAACTGCTGGAACTTTTTCCCCAGGTTTGGGCAGAGAAAAACCCACCAGGAATGGCATGGAACCATGGACCCATCATCATTGACCTGAAGCCTGGAGCAATCCCAATCTGGCAGAGGCAGTATCCGATTCCCTGCAAAGTGCAATTGGGCATAACCAAACACATAGATCGCCTGAAGAGAGAGGGGATCCTAATTGAATGCCATTCACCTTGGAACACCCCATTATTGCCTGTAAAAAAGCAAGATGGGACCAGATATCGACCAGTGCAGGATTTATTAGTCATTAATAACACCACTCTCACCTTATATCAGGTTCTTCCCAACCCGTACACCTTGTTAGGACAGCTGTTGCCTGAAGCTGCTGAGTTCACTTTCCTGGACCTGAAAGATGCCTTCTTCTGCCTGCAGCTGGGCCCTACAAGCCAGCCTCTGTTTGCCTTTGAAATGGAAGATCCCAAAACCTGGCAGAAAACTCAGCTAACCTGGACCCGGCTCCCGCAGGGCTTCAAAAACTCCCCTACCCTTTTTGGGAAAGCTTTGGCAGCAGATTTGGCCACCTACACCTGGGAAAACTGCAGGTGTGCTCTCTTACAATATGTAGATGACCTCCTACTTGCCAGTGAAATGGAAGAGGACTGCTGGAGAGGGACCCAAACTCTCCTACAACTTTTAACACAGGCTGGGTACAAAGTGTCTTGGAGAAAGGCCCAGATCTGTACACAGCAAGTCAAGTACCTGGGGTTCAGCATCACACAAGGGCACTGGACACTCAGACCCGAATGAAAGAAAGTGATCTGCACCATCCCTACCCCCACCACAAAAAGAAAACTTCGTGAGTTCCTCGGAGCTGCAGGATTCTGCCGCATCTGGATTCCTGGGTTTGCAGCCATGGCCAAGCCCTTTATGAAGTTTTTGCAGGTCTTGAAAAAGAGCCTCTTGCCTGGAGAGAAGCTCAACAGGGGGCCTTTCAAAACATCAAAAGACAACTCGGCTGAGCCCCTGCCTTGGGGCTCCCAGATATAACTCGAAACTTTAACCTGTTCGTGCATGAAAAGAACAGAGTAGCATTGGGGGTTCTCACACAAACAGTCGGACCCCGGGAAAGACCTATTGCTTACCTTTCCAAGCAGCTGGACTCCATGGCTGCCATGTGGGCCCCATGCCTAAAAGCCTTGGCAGCAACCATGACCCTTATCAAAGAAGCCAACAAATTAACTCTTGGACAGGCAATTCATGTTATGGTGCCAAACACAGTCGCTGCCCTAATGAACTCACACAGGCATCAGTGGATATCAAATCCCCGGCTCAAACATTATCAAGGTTTACTCTGTGAAAACCCCAGAGTGACAATAGAAATGGTGAGCAGTCTAAACCCTGCCACCTATTTGCCAGAGGAGGAAGGGGTCCCAGAATATAACTGTATTGAAGTAACAGAAGAGGTTTACGCCAGTTGCCCCAACCTCCAAGACAAACCACTCCCTTCCCAAGATCAGACACTATTTACAGATGGGAGCAGTCTTGTTTAAAATGGGGAAAAGCTTGCTGGATATGCAGTCCCACAACTGAATGGCTGGTGGTAGCAGCGTCTCTACCGCAGGGATGGTCTGCACAATGGGCAGAACTCTGGGCATGGGTCCAAGCCCTGCAGCTAGCCACCAGGCAAGCGGTAAACATTTACACTGACTCTAAGTATGTGTTTGCTACCGTTCATATCCATGGGGCAATTTATAAAGGAAGAGGCCTCCTAACTGCAGGGGGAAAGGAAATCAAAAACAAAGAAGAAATTCTCCAACTGTTAGAAACAATCTGGAAACCAAACAAAATTGCCATCATCCACTGCTGGGGACATCAGAAAGGAATGGATATGGTCACTCAAGGAAACAGATTGGGTGACAAAGCAGCTTGGCAAGTGGCTGAAGGAACCCATGGAATACAAGTCCAAGAATTAACACTGCAACTGTCCCTCTTAGGACAAGAGATTGATCAACTAAGCTATACCCAGGAAGAACAGGAGTGGGCTGAAAGAGAAGGGGGAAGCCAAATCCCCAAAGGAACTTAGCTGCTGATTAACCTGATTTTTGTACCAGTTTTGAGCCACTCGTGCCCTCATCCAGTGATACCACCAAGTCACCCACCTAGGAAAAGCTGCACTAGAAGTCTTGCTCAGGAGATACTACTACACAGCCCGGCTAACTTCTCTCTGTGCCACCATCAGCAGCCAGTGCCAAGTTTGTGCAAAATACAATCCCTTGCAGGGCCCCCATACTCCAGCAGGTGTCCAGCACATGGGAACGGCACCCTTTGAAGATATCATGGTAGACTTCACAGAAGTGAAACCAAGTCAGGGGTACAAATATCTGTTGGTGATGATATGCACCTTTTCAGGTTGAGTCAAAGCTTTCCCCATTCACACCAAGAAGGCAAGAGAAGTGACTAAGGCTTTACTTAGAGAAATCATTCCACAACACGGGCTGCCACTGTCAATTGGAAGTGACAATGGCCCAGCCTTCATGGCTGCCATAGTCCAATCAAAAATGTTAGGAATTAAGTGGAAACTCCATAATGCTTACAGGTCCCAGAGCTCAGAGAAAGTTGAACGCATGAATCAAATCCTCAAAGCCACCCTAGCCAAATTCTGCCAGGAAACTGGTCTCCTCTGGGTAGATTTACTTCCCTTGACTCTTCTTTGAGTTAGGTGCACCCCAAGACCCACTGGCTATTCACCCTTTGAAATTCTATTTAGGTGGCCACCCCCAATTATCCAGGTCTTCAGAGGAAATCTCAAACTTCTGGGGGAGGCTGGCCAAGATTCCATTCTTCAGCAGCTAGGGAAAACTCTAGCCAAAATATATAAAACTGTCTTGTCCCCAAATTTCATCCCCCTGGGACACTTGGTGTACCCCCACTGGCCAGGGGACCTAGTCTGGTTCAAATACTGGAAAAAAGAACCCCTCCAACCTTCCTGGACAGGTCCATATACTGTAAACCTTGTAACTCCTACTGCTCTTAAAGTTGCAGGTATCGCCCCTAGGATCCATCATTCCAGGGTCAAGAAGGCACACCTTGATAAAGAGCAGGACAGCTGGACAGCTCAACCCATACCCAGCCACCCCTTGAGGGTGCGAGTCATCCGGGATCCTTGAGCACTGACCTCATCAAGTGCTGGCTGAATGGACCCCTGCTCCTGGTGGATCCTGTGCTTATACGACCTGCTTGCCTTGGTGTTTGGAGTTGGACTCACTGCTGTGGCCCCTGCAGACTGGACTGTTGTGAATAGAGGCCTAATTGCAATTGCTTACTGGTATATAGTAGGATGTTTCTGTGTCTTAACTTGCTTGTCCTTAACTTCCTTGCCCCCTCCCTAAGAGCTGATACCCACCCCCAAAATCTATGGCAGCTGCAAGTTAGTCAAAGCTGGGGTAAACAATCCATGCTGAACACTTCAGTCCCATTCTTGGCAGGTGCAACTTCAGCCTCTGTAATATTTGATGTTTGCAGGGCAATCCAAGATCACGCTCCTTACACCTTGCTGGTTGCCCCATACCCCCACGCCCCATACCAACCCCCAAGAGAGGGTGTAGAGGTCACAGCTATGGGAATTATGACAAATACCTCTGCCAAGACCCCCCAAAAGATGGAGGATTCTGCCACTCTTGGAGCTTACTAGTGGGTGCCACCGCACCTTGGAATGGAGTCCTACCGACTTCTCCGTATCTCCTACAGAAAAATCCCCATGTTAGCAAGTGATGCCCCATAAAGAATTATAAATGCATCAAAAGGGAGGAATGATAAGGGGAACACTGGGATCCCAACCCCGCCCCCAGCAGAAACCCACAGCTTTGAAAAAACAAACTCCCCTCTGTCCCTGGTCTCTCTCTTCCCTCCTTCCTCCCCTTTCCTCCATGGAATCCATGTCAGGAAGATAAGCACCCCAGGCTGCCCCTTTGAATTGAAATTTATAACTCTATACAGATAATGACTCTTTTTCCTCCCTAATGGCCTTCTGCTTTTTGAAAGATAAGCTTACCTTGTTTTTTGCCTTTGTAACCCCACCTGCCCACTTGCTTAGGAATTTGCCCACTTAGTGTACCTATATAAACTTATGAAAATCAGAAAATGGGGCTCAGAGTTTTTGGAGATTTGACTCTCCTCTGAGCCCACCTGTAATAAAACTTTTTTCATCCGTGCTCCCAAGAGTGCCGTTTGGGTTATTTCTGGCTGGCTACAACATTACAACAACAAAAAAGTGGGCATAATAAAATAAACATAGGGAGATTCCAAAGGGTGAAAAGAAAAAAGTGAGTTGGTGGGAAAGGGTGTGGCTCAAGTGATTGAGCACCCAACTCCCACATGGGAGGTCCTGGGATTTGTTCCCCATGCCTCCTATAAAAAAAAAAAAAAAAAAATGAAAAAACAAACTCAGAGAAGCCAATGTGTCTCAGTGGTTGAGTGCTGGCTCCCACATATGAGGTCCCAGTTTCAATCCCCAAAAACTAAAATCAATAGAGTTGGCTAAGGACCTCAGGACTTGAGGAAAAATGTAGCAGTGAGTTCCTTGTGCCTCCCATATATACCAAATAGGGTGCTAGAGAAGCCCACAACCCAAAACCAACTGCTACAGAAAAAGAAGCTCTAGCCAAAAGACTAGGAAAAGGTACAAAAAAAAACTCTTTTTGATAATACCTACCTACTGAGCCAAGCTCCAAAAGGAAGACTGCCCAGGTGTTAGTGTGGCTGAACAGGCAGTTGAATGTCCACTCCAGTTGCAGGAACAAGCCAGAGTGAGGTGATGTGAATTGGTACTTTGCTTTAGTAGGGTGGTGTCTGCAGGGGTCATCAGGGAGCTGAATCTCCACTCTCAATAACCATGGGGTGGAATGACTCAGAGTAAGGCGGTGCTCCTCCCCACCTCACCCCAGTCTCACCTTCCCCCACCCCCAATCTCAATCTCATCACCAACTAATCACCAATTGCTTTCCAGCCCCACTAGTCCCCTGGCTATTCCTTGAACACACCAGGAACTCACTCCCACATCAGCATTCCTGATGGGATGTCCCTCCTTGGATATCTGCATGTCTCACTTATCCTTCCTTCAAGTATTGCTCAAGTGACCCTTCTTGGAGATGCCCAACATGGGAAGCTTTACAAATACACTCCCCATACCCTCTACCTTGTTCTCACTTTATTTCCATAGCACTCTCACTTTTTCATGTATTAATCTACTTATATATATCCCACCCCTACCCAGAATATAAGCTCTTTCAGGGCTGGTATTATATCCTCTTTTTTCATTGCTCTATTGCCAGCAAGAGGAATTATGCCTGGCACAAAACAGCCCATCCACAAATACTTGCAGAACAAATGAATGAATGAACATTCTTAGCAACATCTCTACCATGACTAGGGGAGTTCTGTCATATAGTGTTAACCCAAGCAGATCAATGACAATATACCAAGGTGCATTTAATTGTATATTCAGCATTTACTAGGCTAGGGGTGCCTTCCTCTCTTACTTTTCATTTCTCCCAGTCTATCTGTCTTCCTTCTGCCTGCTGAAGTCCCACCTGCTCATGAATCCAATCTCATCTCATCTCATCCTTCTTTTTACTCCTATTGCACACACAGACTGGGCCCTGGGAATGGAATGATATGATTTTCCAAACAAAAATATCAGGACACAATATGTCAATTTACTTTTGTTTTTCTTTCTTCTTTTACTTTTTGTTTATTCTTTAATTTCTTTTCATTCATTTATTCATCACAATTATTTTAAATAATAGAATGGGTAAAATCCTTTCAAATGCAAGAAACTTTACCATTAGCTTCAACAAAAATATAAGTCCTTGCTATTATGCTAGATCAGCAGAATGCCTGTTTTTTGTTTTGTTTTATGTTGGGGGCGATGTTGTATGAATATAACTATCATGGCCGTCTCTCCTTCTCCTTCTTTGTCTTCTCCTTCTCCTTCTCCCTAAGTTCGCGCCACAAAGTTCCCGCGCGCGGGAATAGTCACCACGCCTAGCAATTCAAATTATCCAATCATGTATCAACACCTAAGCCTTAGTGCACTTCCCCCTTCCCTGCTTA
>JAQZBX010090728.1:0-12478 GCA_029593785.1 Cabassous unicinctus
CATCTTACATTGATCCAAGACAATGCAGAACACTCAATATATATTTCCTGATTCTTTTTCTTTCAGGTACTATCTAACCCTAAAATGAGGGTTTTACTGGAGTTTCATAGGTCCAGTCTGTGTGATCATCTTTATTGGTATATAATGCATTTATTTTCTAATTGTGATGAACTCTAACTAGATATGATATAAACATGGCAAAATAATACATTAACACCATTTAAAACAAAAACATCTGTTGCAATGATCTGAATCTGAAAGTCCATCTGAACATTAAAAACGTTGATACAAAAATAATGGATTAAGGGTCATTGAGGGATGTATATTAAATTATAATTATGGTTGTGTACCTCCAAATTTCCCTTTGAAATTCTGTCAATTTCTTTTATATATTTTTATATTATGTTAATAGGTACATGCAAGTTTAGAATTTAATTCCTAAGTGAACTGTAAAATTTTTATGAATATGAAAACTTATTTTTTAAAATAAAAAAATTTATATTAGAGCATTTGTTGTTTTACAGAAAAATTATACAGAGAGCACAGAGTTCTCATAGGCCCTTTCCTCCTCTCACACAGAGTTTTTCCTATTATTAATATTTTGCTTTATTGTAGTACATCTGTTACAATTGATGAAACTACATTATTATACTATTAATAAGGCATACTTTACGTTATGGTTCAACTCTGTATTGTACAATTTAAAAAAATTCTGGTAAAATTTATGAAACCAAAATTTCCCATTTGATCCACCCTTAATTACACAACTCACTGCTGTTAATTACATTCACAATCACCAACAACCATTACCAAAACATTTCAATAACATCAAAGATAAAGTTCTCCCATAGCAATTAAGCATTGACTCCATATCCCACACTCCCACCTGGACCCTCAAAAACTGTACTTATTACTGAATTTATTACGTTTTACTGAATTTATGTAGTTGAATTTTAAAATTATTTTATATATTTGAAATCATACAATATTTATCCTTTTCTGTCTGGTTTATTTCACTAAACATGTCTTCAAGGTTCTTCTATATAATAGCATGCTTCAGATCTTCCTACCTTTATATGTCCAAATAATATTCCATTGTAAGTACATACCACATTTTTTATCAATTGATCTCCAAAGGTGGTAGTTTGCTACCACCTTTGGCTATTGTGAATGATGCTGCTATAAACTTCGTTGTGCAACTATCTGTTCAAGTCCCTGCTTTCAATTTTTTTGCATATATACTTAGAATTGGAATTGTTAGTTTGAATGTTTATTCTATATTTAACTTTCTGGGAAATTCCAAATTGTTTTCCACAGTGTTTTTACCTTTTTACATTCACACAAACAGTGAATGAGTGTTTCTGTTTCTCCACATCATTTCTAACCCATATTTTTTTTTTCCATTTTTAAAATAGTATACATTCTAGTGATGTGAAACATTATCTTATTGTGGTTTTGATTTACATTCCTCTGATGGCTAATGACATTGGGCATTTCATTTAACAAATCACTTTTATTGATACATATTAATAAAGCATAATTCAATTCAAAGTGTACAATTAATGGTATTTGGCATAATCACATAGCTGTGAATTCATCATTTCAATCATTTTAGATCATTTTCATTATTCCAATAATAATAATAATAGTAAACAAAATCAAGCAGAAACTCATCACCTCTCAATCTCTATGTTGAGCATCTTTTCATGTGGTCTTTGGCCATTTGTATATCGTCTTTGGAGAAATTTCTATTCAAGACTATTGCTCATTTTTAATTGTGTTTAATTGTGTCTTTTTGTTGTTATAGTAATTCTTTATATTAGGAATATTAAACCCATATCAGATATATGGATTCCAAATATTTTCTCACATTTCCTAAATGATCATTTTTACATTCTTGATAGTCTTTTACTGCATGAAATTTTAAAATTTTACATAAGCTCCATTCTTCTCTTATTTTCTTTTGTTGCTACTGCCTTTGGTGTAAAGCCTAAGAAACCACTACTGAATGCAAGGTCCTGAAGATGCTACCCTATGTTTTCTTCTAGGAGTCTTATAGTTTGGGTTTTTAATTTTGGCTACCGATCCACTTTGAGCTAAGTTTTGTGAAGTAGGAATCCACCATCATTCTTTTGCATATGTATATTCAATTTTCCAGGCATCATTTGTTGGACGTGGTACCCTCACCAAAAATCCATTTGCCATAGGTGTGAGGTATGAATTCAGAACTCTCAATTTGATTCCATTGATACTGACTCCATAGAATGAGTTGGGAAGTATTCCTTCTTCCCCTATTTGATACCTTTCCTCTTTTCTAATGTAAGTATTTAGAGCTAAACAGTCTCTCAACCCTGCCTTTGCTGCATCCCATAAGTTTTGGTTTGCTGTATTTTCATTTTCATTTGTCTCAAGATATTTTCTATTTTTACTTGGATTTCTTCTTTGATGCATTGCTTATTTAAGGGTGTATTTTTTAGGGGAGCAGGAGTAGTTCAGTGGTTAAATGCCGCTTTCCATGTACAAGGCCCTGGGTTCAAACCCTGGTACCACCTAAAAAGAGTGTATTGTTGAATTTGACATATTTATTAGCTTTCAATTTCTCCATTTGTAATTGATTTCTTACATTATTGCCAAAGAAGATAAATTTTATGACTTCCATATTTTTAAATATACAGAAACTCATTTTGTCACCTAAATTATGGTCTAGCATGGAGAAAGACCCATGTGCATTAGAGAATGTATATTCTGCTGTTGTTGGGTGAAGTGTTTTACGTATATCTGTTAAGTCTAGTTGGTTTATAGTACCCTTCAAATCTTCTATTTCCTATTCAACTTTCTGCCTAGATATTCTATTCATTATTGAGAGTGCTGTATTGAAGCTTATTATTAATGTGGAAACTTCTATGTCTTTCTTCAAATCCAAGATTCTTATCAAATAAATTTGTGAATATATATTTAAAAGTATCATTTGTTGAATTGAACCCTTTAAATATAGTTTCATTCTTTGTCTGTTGTAACCAATTTTTTACTTAAAGTTTGTTTCATTTTATATTATATCTACATAAAAACTCTTTTGTTTGTTATTTACACAGAATACACAGTGAAAGTCTGTCCTTTCACTCTCAAACCAATTATGCCTTTGAATTTAAGGTGAGCCTCTTGTAAACAGCAGTTGTTACTTCATGCAATTTTTAATCCATTCAGCCAGTCTCTGCCTTTTGATTGGAATGTTTAACCCATATACCTTTAAAATAACAACTGATAATCAGGATTTTATTCTGTCATCTTGTTGGTCTTTGTGAGTATAACACTTTTTTGTCCCTAAATTCTTCCATTACTGCTTATTTTCATATATATTTGATTTTTTGTAGCGAACCCTTTCCATCCCTTCTCACTTCCTTTTGTGTATACTTTACAGATATTTGTCTGTTGAGTACCATGGACCTAAATCTATAACTACATTTGGTTTGGGAGCAAATTAACTTCAATATCATATACAAACTATGTTTCTATATCATTGCATTGTCCCACCATTTTTTTTTTTACAGTGTTCTTGTTATGCTTTTGTAGAAAACCATCTTTTGTTTATGGTCAGCTTTAAGATCTTCTTTTTGTCTTTGGTGTCTTATTCTTATTTATATTCTTATTATAATTATTATTGTTTCCTGAAGATTTATTTTTCTATTTCCTTCTTGGAAATTTGTAAGTGTTGAATCTGGGATTTTCTAGGCTTTTAATAAATAGAAAATATGTACAGCAATTATTTTCTTTTATATTGCTCCTCACCAATTTCCTCTCTCCTCTCTTTTTGAAAATTCTACTAGATGATGAATTACTCAGATGAGGCTATGATATGAATCTCTGGCAGAGAAATCTAGAGATGTATTTCCAAAGCAAAGGTTCATTTCTTGCTCATGAAAAGTTTAATGTGGTTAGATGACTCTACTTGGTGTCTCTCCTCCAATGTTTTCTCAAGGGATGCTCCCATCTTGCAATTATAACATCTCAACTTTTCTGGGTTTACCTTTTCAAATGAACATCTTTTGGGTTCTCCTCTTTGCCTTCTCAGCAGCGGCCATTCTGTCTCAATTGATAATGTGTTAATGTTCAGTATTCTACCTATTGTTTTTTCCTTTCTCAAGCTGGGATGCTCTACTTTTCTTTTAGAACCACTTATTTTCTTTTCATCTCAAGAGATGTTTGATTTCCCATTTACATGTTTTCTGTTTCAGAAATAAGACTCAGGGACAGAATTGGCACCATAATTGTTTTCCTCAATGTTTTTATAATAGTGTAGTATTATGTCTTCATCTGGCACAAAATTTTAGGCAGCTCTTTGCTTGCCAGTATGGGGAAAGGTCATGTGGGGAATATAAAGATATTTAATGCATGTTCATTTTGCTGAAAGGAAGAATTTACCATCATTCTGAAGGTTAAATTGGGGTACATATTATGCTTGGCAGTTTATTGAGATTGTAAAACAATGAAATATTTAAAATAGCCCTGTTAAGTAGGTATTTTCCCAATTTTATTACCAAAAATAGACATGGAGCAGTTGTTAATTTTTCAGCTGGAGTTTAAAGCCCTGCTCTGTTACTCCATACTGCCTTTTAGATGTATCAAACTTTTTAAATTAACTGTTTTATTTTTAAAGAATCTTTAGATTACATAAATGTTATATAAGTAATATAAGAGAAAGACAGCCAGCAAGATGGTGGTAAAGTATGCTGCTCCTAGAGTCAGCTCATGATACAGGGCAATTAATAATCACCCAGATCTATCTTAAGCAACTTTTTGGGAGATCCATGAGACTAGAAGGGCATCCTGCAACAATCTTCAAAGAATGTGAGAAGTTTGGCCATTTGCTTAGAAGTTACTAAGTAGAGCATTCCACTCCATGGAGGCCAGTTCCTATCCTCTACTGGAAGCCCAAGCCTCTTCAGGAGCTATTCCATGGCTGTACTGGAAGCTCCATTACCTAAAAATGGAGGAGGAAGAGATGGTTGCGCACCAACTTCAGCTACTGATTAGTAAATTTGGCTGGCTAAAGCACAGTCCTAAGGACAGCTAAAATTTGAACCTGTCTAAGTCAGAAAGTGTCCAGTAGCTGCCATTTTAACACTGCCTCCAGCATGCAGGGAAGTGAGGTGGACTGGTAACTTAAGCCTCAGCCCCACCTCTTGTTCAGAAGAAGCTGGGGATACTGCACCAAACTCTCCAGGAAACTACAGGCCATGCTATTCTGTGGCTGGATTTGAAAGCTCCATTTCCCAAAACGAGGGGAGGAAGAGACAGTTGGTCACCGACATCAGGTACTGATTAGTAAATTTGGCTGGCTAAACTATAACCCTAAAAACAGTTAAAGTTTAAACATATTCAAGTTGGAAAGAGGCCAGTAACCAACATTTTGACACTGCCCCCAGCATGAGGGGAAGCCAAGCTGATTGGATACATTTTGCCTGGCACAGACTGAGTAGTAGGAAGTCTACCAGGGCAACTGCCATCATTTTGGACCTCTATGGCATAGATTGCTGCCCAAACCTACAACTCAATCCACTGTGGTTTCATCCGTCTTTCTGGACAACTACAGACTAGGCCTGCATTACTTGGATTATTACACATGCCTGCAGCTCTATCCATAACCCTGGCAAAGGAGAAAGGTTGAAGAATCTCCATCCATCCCTAGGACAATGTAGGCAACTTGTGCCTACACAACTTACAGCACAAACTACATCCTTGGAATAAACTATACAACCACCAAGGGAGGAAGGGCAAAAAATCACTAAAACTAGAGAAATTGTACCCAGAATAAATACTTCTACTAAGCCAGATGCCAAGACACCAACAAAAAACTACAATCCACACAAAGAACCAGCAAGATATGGCCCTGTTAAAGGAAGCAGATAAGCCACTAGATGACATAAAGGATTTGAGACAACTAATCATAGATGTTCAAGCAAATCTCCTGAATAAATTCAGTGAGATGTCTAAAGAGGTCAAAGTTTATAAAAGTGTATGGTCAAAAAGTAAACCATAATGTAAACCATTTACCATGGTTTGTAGCTATGTTTCAATAATTGTACAGAAGTTGTAACAAACGTACCATGTATAAAATATTATTAGTAGGGGAAGCAGAAAGGGGAGAGTATATTGAGTATATGGGAGAACATTGTATTTGGTATGTGAATTTTCTGTAACCTAAAACTTCTTTGAGGACAAAAAAACAAAAAAGTAAGACAGTGGGGGAATAAATGGAAGAAAATATTACTGTACCTATAGGACAACAGATCTTACAGTGATGAAAGGCAAAATGTCAAAAAATTTTAAATATATTTTATTAACCCAAATTTTTATTTTGTAATTTTCATTATTTAAAAATTTTTTGTATTTTATTTCATACTCTTAGAACTGTCATTATTATTTCATTTTTTATTAACTGTATTTGGCTATTTTATTGGCTTCATTTTTTAACTAGTTTTGGATCACAGAAGGGTTACAACTTGGCAGGAGAGGATCATTGGTGTGGGGTGTCAGTGATGGGGGATACATTGGAGGAAGCTCAACTGGGCATACATATAATGCACAAAAATGTGTTCAAATGTTCGTGGGGCATTGATATGGTGGATTGAGTTGGACTCAATTGTGGTATACCTACACATGGGTCTTCTCCCCTCTTTGAACCTATAAATTTGTTACTAAAGTTGGTATGTGTACATCCAAGAGACTTTAATCTTTAGGCTATTCAGGTGTCAGCTGGGCCCTGAATCTCAATGAAATTCCAACACCTACTCTCCAGTTCATTGGTCTTACAGAGGACAACTAACAAGGATGTGAGGATGGATAACTGACAAACCAAGGAATCGAGATAGTCTACAATTGCAAGCAAGAGCATCTCATCCATAAGCCCTATGAGATCACAGAATCATCTTAATTAAAGGTGGAGTGGACACCAACATCCCAGAATTATCAGGATTGGAGAATGAACTATCAAGTAAAGTAGAGTTAATGGTAGTCTACTATAGACATATTGTGATTCTAGCAATGGAAGAAATTATATAATTAATATGGATTAAGTGGCCACTTGAGGTTTTGAGGGCAGGGAGAGAGAAAATCAAGTGTAACACGAAGGCAACTTTGGGACTTGGGAATTGTCCTGAATGACATTGCAATGACAGATGCAGGCCTTTACATATCTTGTCATAACCTACAGAATTGGGTGGGAGAGAGTTTAAACTACAATGTAAACTTTAATCTATACTTAATGACAAAGCTCCAAAATATGTTCATCAATTGCAATAGATGTATCTCACTAATGAAGGATGTTGATAATATGGGAAAATGGGGATTGGGGCATATAGTAATCCTCATATTTTTTATGTGACTTTTGTGTAATCTAAGTAACTTTAAAAAATAAAAAATAACAAACAAAAAAATAAAAATAGGCATGGAATGCATACAATTAAAAAAACAACAACAACTGTGGTCATAGACTCTGTTTTCAAATATCTGAGGAATGCACAAAATTAGAAGGAGCCGATTATTCTGAAATCCCACAAGTGTTTTCACATTGATTGTTGTATCAGATATATATTGATGTATAACAAGCTATCCCAAATAAATGATTTATTATAACAGTTTCATGCTTAGTGAGAGTCTATGGTGTGTCATTTGTCTAACTTCTGCTGGGCTCCTCACATTTGTATTGTCCTCTCTGTGTCCACTCAAATGGTTTTGTTCTTCATTGAAATTATTTCTTACATTTTAGGGCTTTTTTTCTACATAGGCTGCTTTTGAATGACCTTGACTGAGACAACTCTACTCTTTTCTACTTATCTGCTCATCCTCCAGCAAACTAGTCTCGAGTAGTTCACGTGACCAATCCAGAACTCTAGAATAGCACAGCAGAGAGACAACAAGGTCTCTTGAAGTACATTGTGACTTTCACTATATTATTTTGGCCAATAGAAATAAAACACTTTATGCCCAACTGAGAATCAAAAGTAGATAAAGCGACTCCATCTATTGATTGGAGGATCTGATCAATTGTGAGAGAGTTTCAAGTTCTTTTGTTAATTCCAGAAAAGATTATGTTTTTGAACTAATCCATTCCTGTGGGTCTGAGACCCATTGATTGCATTAGATTCTGTTAATGGACCTTGAATAGATGTCTTGGCTAGCTACACTTTCATTGAACTAAGTCAATGAAACATGACTCAGGTTGGATCTCTGTCTTCGTACTGGAGCCTTAAAAAAATTGAGTAATAGTGAAGAGAAACACAGAGAAAACAGAGTTGCCATTTTGTCCCTGCTATGTGAGAGACAACATGAGGATTGCCAACAGTCAAAGCTGAAGCATGAAGCCCCGAAAAGGTAGAGCCCATGAAGCAGCTCATTTCTGAAGAGATGAGCTGTATGCCTGATCACACACAGCTGAGCACCAGGAGACTGGAGATTGTGGAATGGAAGTCAGGGACCTTGGCAGATATTGTCTGCCATTTTGCCTTGCTATGTGGCAGGATGCCAGGATCACCAGTTGCTGATTTCAGTGAGAAGACATTACTGTGTTGACATAGACATTTTTACAACCTCAGAATTGTAAGCCTTTACCCTAATAAATTTCCTATTATAAAAGTCAACCCATTTCTGGTACTTTGCACCACCAGCCCTGTGGAAAACTAAAACAACAGTTGTATTAGTCAGTGAAAGGGCTGCTGATGCAAAATACCAGAAATCTGTTGGCTTTTATAAAGGGTATTTTTTTGGGAGTAAAAGCTTACAGTTACCAGGCCATAAAGCATAAGTTACTTCCCACACCAAATTCTATTGCCATGTGTTGGAGAAAGATGGCTGCTGACATCTGCCAGGGTTCAGGCTTCTTGGGTTCCTCTCTTCCCGGGGCACTTTTCTCTCTGGGCTCAGCTCCTATGCTTTCTCCACAAGGCCAGCTGTAGACTATCAGGCAAGAGGCTATGTCTCTTTCCCGGAAGCTCAATTCTATCTGGGCTCAGCTGCTCCGCTCCCCTGTGTGCTTACTTCCCGGTCTCCAGCTCAAAACTCCAGCATCAAAACTCCAACAACTCCTCTGCTCTGCCCTGTAATTTTATCTGGGTCCCCACCCACGAAGAGGGGAGGGATGCAACATCTACGGACATGGTCCAATCAAAGCCCTAAAATCATAAATCAATCATGCCAATGTATAGACCAGTTTACAAACCTAATCCAATATCTATTTTTGGAATTCATAAATAATGCCAAACTGCCACAACAGTCATATTTTAAATACACAGATTCAGAAAAAAGTGGAGAATTGGGGCAATCTCTAAAACTGTATACCCCAAGTATATATTTCAAATAAGTAAATAATTTTTGGGATCCTCCCTGATCCAGCATTGAAAGATGACTTTTTTCTCCTTTACCCTCAGCAGCAGAGTGAATTTCTTGAACAACAAAGTGAGAGATAGACTACATTATTAATGGAGCATCATCGGAAATTCAATGCCAGAATTTCAAGGCTCCTCCCAATGTAAATATTCACTATCTTCCCCTCTCTTCCAGCTCACCATACTTACACTAAATAGAAATACATGTTTTTCTCCAGATACCTTGCTGAGTCCAGGGACCTCATGCCTGGCTCATTGATTAATGTAATTAAAGAACACTTACTTCACTGATGCAATGTTTATTTCCTGAAGGATTCCAGTAGGTATTGCAAGGAACAGTGAAGAAGGAAGGATGCTTTCAATCTGCTGTTTTTCCAGGGAACTACAAATGGGTATTTGTCCTCAAATGGAAATTCATGAAAATTTTCAAAAATTGTTTTGTGGTTATATACCATAATGTTTTGTGATAATATATACTAACATATGTACATATACATGTAATAAAACTTGACATCTTATCCATTTTAGGTGTAAAATTCAGTGGCATAAATTATATACACAGTGTTGTGCTACCGTTACTTCTATCCATCATCTAAATTTTTCCTCACTCCAAATAGAATCCCTGTACTTGTTAAACTTACACTCTCCATTCTTGCCTACCTAAAGTCCCTGTTAGGGTACTGTCTACTTTTTGTGTATGAACTTTTTTATTCTTGATATTTCATATAATTAGAACCATACAATATTTGTCCTTTCAAATCTTCCTTTTTTTCACTCAGCATTATGTTTTCAAGGTTTGTCCATGTTGTATTATGCATCAGATCTCTATTTGTTTTCCATAGAAAAATTATATTCCATCATATGAATACGCAATATTTGGTTTATCAATTCATTTGTCTATGGATAATTATTTTTCCTTTTCAGCTACTGTGAATAATGAAGTAATAAACATCAGTGGACAAATATCTTTTTTAGTTCCTGTTTCGATTTCTTTGGGAGTATCCCAAGGAGTGGAATTATTGAGTCATTTGTAAAGTTCATGTTTCCTTTTTGAAGGTCGGCAAAGCTGTTTCCCTTGGCTGCAGCAACATTTTATATCTCCACCAGTCAGGCAGTATCATTCCAATTTCTCCATATTGTCACCACATTTGCTGTTTTCTATTTACTTTTTTTTAAAATAGTCATGCAAGTGAGAGTGAAGTCAAATCTCATTCTGGTTTCCATTTGAAATTACTTATTGTCTAACGATGTTAAGAATCTTTCCTGAAAAGGCTGGAAGATGGAGTACGTCGACTTTTCTTCTAGACTGGGGGATTTCAGTAGTATCTGCCCAGAGTTTCCAGCCTCAGAGACCACGCATCTGATATAGGAGGTTCCCCTGCCCTCAGGCACTCTGGGCCTGATCTTCAGGCTCATGCCCCTCATTTCCTGCGCTCCTGAAGTTACCTGGGGGTCATGACTTTACTCTGGTCGCAGGCTGTTGGCAGCGCTTTGTAACCCTGGACATCTTTGCAGTGTGGCTGGCCGGTTTCTTCTCAAGAATTTCCATGTTCACTGCACCTAGAGCTTCATCTCCATTAGGGCGCGTTATATTTACTCTGTGGCCCTATTTATTTTCTAGCATTGGGAGTGCACCAGGTACTGCTACATTTTTGTCTTCTGCAGTGCCCTCCCAGCGGTCACTGAAATGGTGTTATTCATTGGTTTCTTTGGGCTGATAAAAAACCTTTCTGATTACCTCCATGACGGGGATCTAGGAAGGCTGAAAGCCGGAGAAATAAGGGGCCCAGTGAAGGAAGGTAGGTGTAGGCGTTTCAACGTAAAACTTCATCTAGTACTTGGTGTGTCTCGGGATAATTAGCTCCTTAGTCGGGGATTATTAGAGTTTTATTTGGTGCTTTATAATAATATGTTTTTTATTATATGATCAAGACTTACAATAAAAATTTCAGAAAAGAATGAGGGTGGCCAAATAACTGGAGATGTTGGGGTTATTTTTCAGCCTTGCAGAGTGTTGAGTTATTGCTTTTATTGTGGTTATTACACTAGAAAAATGGAGGAAGGGAATGTGTGGAGATATAAATAAAGACTTCAGCCTCCTAGTTTACGAATGGAACATTCTGGGAGGATGTGGCTTATCCATTGATGGCGAGCTGGGCGTAAAAATAATATATAAAGAAAGGTAGAAATAGAAATGGAAGTTCTTATTCCACTTTAGGTTGACTGTGTTAAGGATTTGTATACTCACCCTACCTATAGTGGAATCTTTACGTAAGGGATGTCTTTAAGTAAGGGAATATACATGATTCCTGATTAACATTCTTCATAAACAGGACTTGCAACATTTTCATTGTTTCTACCTGATACTCTAAGCTATTATCCTTATTTGTTGTAAGGAAATATGTATTTGGGATACTATTGACTAGTTTTCTTGAACTGAACCATTGCTAATTTCCTGGAGTATCTCATTAAGTCAGTGTGTAATTTTTTTTTTCATACTCTTGGAATTAGTTGGATAGAGTTTGTTTTATATTCATGAAGAATTCTTGTAAATTATTTTAAGTGCCTGTGATGTCTTTATATGGCTTTGTTATCAATGAAATGCTAACCTCAAAGAATGAGTTAGGAAGCTTCTTCCTCTTTGATATTTTAGAAGACATTTGAGAGTGGTTTTGTTAATTCTTCTTTCAATGTTAGGTAGTATTCAACAGTAAAATCATCTGGTTCTTGGCTTTTCTTTATAGGGAGGCTTTGTAATATTGGTTCATTCTCTCTACTTTTTATTTGTCATTTGAGAGTTTTTTATGAGTCATTATAGGTAATTTGTGTATTTCTCAGAATTTTGCATTTTCAGCTAGGTTATCTAATTTGTAGATATATAATTGTTCTAGTATTCTCTTATAATTCTTTTAACTTCTGTAAGGATATTTGTAAGGTCCCTGCTTTCATTTATTCTTTTTATTTACACTTCTATTTCTTTCTCAGTCTAGCTAGTCTGTCCAATTCATTGAGCTTTCTGAAGAATCATCTTTTGGTGACAAAAATTGTTTTCTAAAAATATATTTTGTATTTCATTTTTCTCTGCTCTAAAATATATA
>JAQZBX010090729.1:0-12475 GCA_029593785.1 Cabassous unicinctus
GGGTGGGAATATCATGTGTATTCTCATATACATACATGAGAATGCATATGTCCAATTGAATGCGTATTTGTGAATTTATGTATGGTGAGATAGCATAGAACTGTGTGTATGATGTATTCAGTTATCTTCTGTGTGACTGTGAGGACTTCAGGGGTCTGAATCCTTGACCACTCTATCCACCTGCCTGGTAGAGAGTAGCAGCATGCAGACAAATAAGAGACAAAGAGAAATTCCAGGCCCATATGTTCTTAGTATGTTGAAGACAAGCAAAGAGACTACAGAGAGTTGGCCAGACCCCCTGCTATCATACCAAAAGAGAAAATCCAGGCCCATATGTTCTCAGTATGTTGAAGACAAGCAAAGAAACTACAAACAGTTGGCCAGACCCCCTGCTATCACACCAAAAGATTCTTTATTGAGACTGTCTTGACCTTCAGCCCAATCCATGTCAGACCCTCCTCAGTCTCAGTTATCAGTTCCTAATTTCCTGGAGCTGGGCTCAGACCGAGTTATCCCTCCCAATTGCCTTCAAAAGTGAGACTGAGCCAGGACAGAGAAACACTGATTTTCAGACCAAGAACCTGCCTCTTTGCTCCACAGGAATATGGGACCAAGAGAGGAAACTTCCACATTTCACTCTAATGACCAGATCCCCTTTATCTTCTGCACTGGAGCCAGTTATTCTCAACCTGAGACTTACAATTCTGAAAAATGTAGGTAAAAAATCCTAGAATTGTAGGAGCTGTATTCATAGTTTTCAAAACACAGATATGCAATCCTAAACACCAGAGAAAAGTGGTCATGTTTTCTAGCTAATATTTTGGCTTTTTTTGTTGTTTCCCAATCAAATCCACCCACATTGTTATTAAAGGGAAGCATAATGTGTTGATTGAGAAATTTATTATATGAGCAATTAACTAGACATGATTAACATCTCCCAAACATTAGAGTTAATGACCATTTGGATTTGTCCACCGGAAGGTAAGGAAGAGGATAAGGTTCAACTAATGCCCAGCCCTACTCAGGTATCTTAGGGCCTGAAGGATATATAGGGTTTGGCAGGTTTAGTGGAACACCCCCAGAGGGCTTTTTGGCTGGGGGTCTTGGTAGTATGTGCTTCAGGGTCAGGAAAGTGAGATCATAATTAATTAGATAGCCATTGTAGTAGACATAGAGCTTGTGGTCAGAGGGGCAGTAATTTATGTCCTGCAGCATTTCCAGTTCCTTGTCCAGTAGGATGCTGAGTTGGTGTTCCTGCCCAGTGGTGGCATCGAAAGCATAAAAGATCTCCCCTTGGCAGTTGCTCAGTGAATGTAAAGTGAAGAGCACCCTGCAGGTCATGAAGGCCCCTGATAGGGTGCACTTGTACTGGCTGGTGCACCAAGTTTTCTCCACTTCTAAAGTGCTGGCATTGAGATGACTCACCACCAGGTTGCCTTTGGTCTCCTCAGTGGCATAGAGTACCCACAGCCCCTTCTCATCACCAGCAAAATCTAAGTCCTTCCAGGACACACCAGCATAGGAGAAACGGTTGTTGTAGGTGGCACCAGGCAAGGGGTGCTGTAGTACCAGGGTGTTGGAGGAAAGGTCCACCTTGGCCATGTCACCTGTGCCATAGTAGTTAAAGTACATGATATTGCCACTGCCATCACCATAGCCCATCTTCCTCTCCTCATAGTTCTTAAGCAGGACCAAGTCATCATAGAACTTGTACAGCTGGTAGCAGTCAAAGTACCTAGGCCAAGCCACCAGATCAGAATCATCAGGTTACAGCAATAAGCAGGGTAACAAAGTACTATTAAAAATGCACATTTTAGTGAGCTAATTAAGAATAGGGCCTCTGGAATAAAACAGATGAGTTATAATACCTCCTTTGTCTCTTACTATATACTCTGATAAAAATAATTGATGGAATAACAGTAACAGTAATAAAACACCAACCATGTGGAATAGGCACTATATGTGAATTATCTCATAATTATAATATTGGAGCTCTGCAAGGTAGGTTTTATATCCACAGATTAGGAGACTGGGTCTCAAAAAGGTTAAGAAATTTGTTCAAGGTCACTCGGCTGATAAGTAAAAGAATCTCTCTCATTGGTTGTCAGGACAAACCAAGATAGGGCAAATAAAATAATTTGTACAGTGTTTGTCTCAAACTGAGCGATCAACAAATAGCTACTTTTCTTTTTTTCTTCTTAATGGACACCCTTCTGTGTCTCGATTTTATTTCCTTTACCTGCCCTTGAGATGTGGGAGTCCTGTAGCTAGACGTAGCTCTGGACCTGGTTTCAGGGAGTTATATGCTCATGAGGTGGCTTTAGAAGGTCTATTAAATTATCCCTGAGTTATCAGTAATTTTATCTCTTAACACTGGACAGGAAATCCTGTCTTACCTTGCCCACAGGAATTTTGAGAAAATCTAAAGAGCAAAGGCATGCAAATGAAGTTCACATGCTAACATACTATAGTGTCTGTAGGAATTGGAAAATGTTGTTAACAGTAACGTCAGTCTTTCTGAGCTGAGCTTCAACTGAGGCTCTTCCATGATAGGTTCAACCCACACTCATGAACTCCTGTTCACTTGGTTCTATACCACACATCTACACATACTGACTTTTTATACTCTTCCACATGTCTATGAGTTGTTCCTTCCACCTTAACCAGGCTGCCAGGTTTATGAGAGGCTCATTCATCTATTTATTGATCCACTTAGCCATTCTTTCACTTAAGAAATATTTATCAGCACTTAATATGTTGTTCACACTTTGCTATGTAATCTCATGTGACCTTCTCCTACATTTAATTATTCTCATTTTGTGGATAACAAAGCTTGTGCATGAGATATTAATTCCTTTCTCCAAGGTCAACTAGCTAAAGTGGCAGAAAAAGATTCAAACTCAGATCTGTTTGACTTCAAGCCTCAAGCTTGGCTAGAGACATTTTCTAACAAATCGTATAAGATTTGACCTCTGGAATTAAACTTCTTGTGAGCAGGAAGTTGAGATTCTAAAGCTCAAGTCTAGAAGAGTTTGTTCTTGAGATAGGCTCAGACTAGGGATAGCAGCAGCTTTGGCTTGGGATAGAATTAGAAATTTCCAAACTGTGAGTCTATGAAAGAAGCTCAGGGCAGTCTAGGCCATCCTTGACCCCTGAGTGGAGCTCTAGGATGACCTGTCAGGCCTAGGCTAGGATTATCCAAGGGTATACTTGAGATAGGGAGAGGAAATGGGCTACAACCACAAGGGAACCTGCTGGGGTGAGGATGGGGAACTTTGGGATGCTCTGGGTTGCAAAACAGAAGTCATCCTGGACTTACCTGCCGTCTGTGCTCAAAGGGACCACCCAGTAGAGGGAAGAGGTTAGATTGGGTGCCGAGTCTTGGCCCCAGGCACCTTCCCTATATGAGAAGCCTGTCCAATTGAGCTGCACCAAAAGGGGTCTGCTGACTTTCTGGAGGCCTCCATGGGCACAGGAACCTAGAGGGGAGCAGGTAAGGAATGAGCAAGTGTGCAGCATGCAGCCTACAGAGAGCAGAGTATGAAAGCACAACTGTGTGTGCATTGGAGTGTATGATCATATATCTGAGTGAGCATATAAGTGTATAAGCAAACATGGTTTTGCATAACTAGAGGTTATGTATGTATGATTATAGGTGTGTTTATATCTTTTAGTATGTGTAAAAGTGTCTATGTATGTGAATATGCCAACATGTGAGAGTATACCAATCTTTGTCTGCATCCCTTAGTGATACACTAAACAAGAAAATGAAAGATGTGTTCTCTGCCAAGATCTTTACTGCCCTCCCCTCAGTACACCATAGCCAGCCCCACACTCCCAAGCCTGTCCTTAGGGAGAAAAGATCTTGGGAAATTAAGTCTAGGGCCTCACCAGATAGAGGTGGACCAGGGTGGCTGAAGACCTGTCCTTGCTCCCTCTTCCTCTTCCTCTCACACTTGTGTAGTTGATCCTGGAGGACATCCACCTCCTGGCAGAGAGCATGGAAGCTGTGCTGCTCAGAGTCAGCCAGAAGCTTAAGCGTGAGGCTTGCATTAGTCACCTAAGGAAAGGAGATGACATGGATGTTGGCTGCAAAGCGTTCTTAAGAAAAACAGTCCACCAAACTGAACTCAGGCTCCCATCTTCCTCAGTTCAGGGTCTCCTCCCCAGAAAGAAGTGATTTTGGAAATTTTCAGACTTGTGAGATTAGATGAGATGGAAGGCTGAGGAGGACAGAGGGGTTCTTTAATCCATCCATGTACCTGGCTCTGGTTTGTGGAGGAGGGCCATAGACCCATTAGCTCCTCCCTTGACCTTTAGGTGAGTCAGCAGTTGCTGTACTTCGTCCAGCTCAGGTGTAACTGGTTGAAGTCTGGGTCTTCATAGGAAGAAGCAGGGGCACTGGGAATCCTGGTCACCTTTTCACGGTTCATTTTCAGAACCTGGTTTTTCTGATCTATATCTCGTGTGCACTCACTGACCTGGGCGTGGGCAGGACGGACCAGCAGTTCTCCGGAACTTCAACACTTGCAGCTCTCCCCATCCATTCATGCCCTCCCTGTGCCACATAGCCCACAAAACACATTCATATTTGCCAACTTATTTGCTTCCAAATAATTGTGGGCATTAGTGTCGTCTCCATTACACAGTTGAGAACATTCATATCCTCCTTTTCCCTGCAGGATAAAAAGCACTGTCCCCTGCATCACCCAGATTCTTTTTGCCCTTTACTGATTAAAGCCATGCCCTCAGGGGTGGTTTGGTGAGTGAATGAATGGACAGGTGCTCAGCTTCCAGTCTGGCCCATCTCATCAATCTTCCCCAGGAACTCCATGAGTGACCTTTACAAAAATCAAATCTAACCAAATCTCAACTGCTGCTGAAACACTTCTATTCACTTGTCCTTATTTAGAGGATCAATTAGAAGCTCCCTACTTGGTCCACAAGTCCCTTCACATATTCCTCCTATTTAAACTTTTCAAGTCAATCTCTTCCCTGCCTGCACTTACTGGTCATCCCACTTTCAAGCCTTTGTTTATTCTATACCTGTACCACAATTCCCTTCTCTCTGTCTTCCAGTGGATCCCTACCCATTAAGTCACCCATTATTATAGGAAGCATCCCCTACATAAGCCTCTCTGTTACTATCACCAGAAATTCCAAGAACAGTTATCTAATGACCCCCTCATACAAAGAATGCATCTCAATGATCAGGGCTATACTTCGCTCAGCTCCTCCTGCACCCGCAGGACTTATCCCCAGAGTGGATCCCAGAGACCCTGATTTGTCTCATCCCCAGACTCACCCTGCAGAGTTCCTGCTCATACTTGTCCATGAGCTTCTGGGCTATACTCTGTAGCTGCTCCAGGTACTGCAAGGGCATGGAGTTGTTGAGCAAGTGGACCACAAAATGGCATATGCTATCCTCATCCATGGAGCCTGGCATACTTTTTCCCATCTGTAAAAACATGGCCACAAGAATGTTGAGCATACTGAAGTATGTTGGGTCATAAGTTGTTTAGGAACTTGATGCAGAAGAGGCTGACCCTGCTCTCGTGTGCTCAAGAAGATTTCTGAACAGGGCCTTTTTCTTCACTGTCTGGACATCCCCCTGCCATGAGTTTCAGTCACCCTTCCCTTGATTTCCCAGAATAGAAGCTGCAGTTCCCTTCCAGCCCCTATTGGTGGGGCTAACCTAACCCCATCTCATGCACTGGCTGGATCTGGTTGCAATTCCTGTGGCTAGAAGTGGATTTTTCCTTGGGGCTCTGTGGGAGAGAGCAATACTAGTATGAAAAGAAGTGTTAGGGTATAGGCTTTGGGACTTCACTTTTCTGAAGTATCCACACTGTAGAGGTTTAGCAGATTCTCGCAATTTCACCATGATCAACAATAAGACAGAGTTCTAAATCATCAAAGAAGATAAATAAATCAGAACAGCACCGTGGGGCACCAGAGCATTCACATTAGCATTCACAAAAACATGACATCTTATGAATTGTCATCCACAATTTATAGTTGAAAAACCAGAAGTTTTGATCATTCAAAAAATTTTACTAAGTCACATGCTTATTAAGTGACAAGACTGTGAGCTGCGCTCAAGTATCATGTTTGTTCTAGATCTTGTGCGCTTATTTCTAAGGGAGCTGCAGAGCCCCATGCTATGGGGGTGAGGAGAGGGGAAGGGTAGGCAGTGCAGGGCATAAGGGGATCAGTGGGAGGCAGTTCCTATGCCTCAGATGAATAGAGGAAAGCAAGTTGCTAGGGCAAGGTTGATGCACAATTTGGGATCTTCTCCCCTTGCCTAATATCTTACTGACATTCTCAACTCAGATACCAAACCGACCTTCTCTAGAGCCAGACTAACTGAGCTTCACTTCTGGTTCTGTGACATTGGATAAATCTCTTAACCTCTCTGTGCCTCACTTTCCTTATCTGTATAATGAGAATAGTAATGGCACGTTCCTTATTGTTTTCTTCTAAAAAAATGATAAATGTGTAATTTATATTTGTATATTTGTAAAACACTTGGGACAATGCCTGACTTACGTAAGAGTTATTTATATTAGCTATTTTAATTCCTTTATGTCCACAGCCATTCTGAAGTTGGATGAGTCAGTACTAAATCAAAGATTCCTTTCCAAGCTCTTGATTGGGTCTGTGGCACCAGTAAGGGTTCCCATACACAATCTTCAAGAATTAAGATGTTTGACCCCTGTCCTTCTCTGAAAAATCCCACCCATAGTTTTTCTAGTCTGGCTCTGTATTCAGCCTGCTACTCTAGCCCAATAGTTTAGCTTTTGTGGGATAATGGGGTAGAGGTGCTATAGCCTACACTGGCCTTCCTTAGCTCCAGCAACCTTAGTACAGGAAGAGGGTGACACACACTTGCAGAAAATGAGTCCTCTTACAGAGCAAGGGGTCTGTCTCAGTTACCCCCTCCACTGCTTGTCCTCTAAGAAATCCCCCTCCCAATATCCTCTAAACAGCCACAGTTGGTTGTCAAGCCTCGAGTTCTCTGGCCTCTCAAATGGAGCATCCTTGCGGAGAAGGATTGCTTTCTTTGAGAAATTTGGCCTCTGTAGCTCTGTTGTCTGTATTCTTTATCACCTACTATTTTTTGCTGTACCCCCAAATTCATATATTAGGGGCACTGTAGCATAAAGGGCCTCTGGCAACTCAGCCTGTTACAGGAATGAAGTGTCACCCAGATGATTGCTCATGGAAATTCCCAGCTGACCCTTTGTTTGAGCTGTGCTTGCTTTCAGGAATCAAGTGCAGAAGCACTGAGTACAAAGAAGAGGCTTCTGCACGTGCCCAAGTTGCTGCCAGCAACCATAAAAAGCAACCCAGACCAGGTTTGCCCAAGATAGCGACTGAGCCCTGTGTACAAACAGTACCGAGTGCAGGGGTCTGAGTACAAAGAAGAGAATGCTGTGCATATCCAGGCAACCCCTCCCTACTAACACTGACTGCTCAGTGAAAGGACCTGGTTCCCTTCCCTTTGAGGAGAAGGTGTCTTTTGGACATGAATCCACCCTTCTCCATTCCTTGCTCAAATAATAAATTCTCTGTTCTGTTTTACTAAATCTGGTTTCATTCAATTAGCGTGAGCAACACCAGACAGGAGACCCGTTTTGAGGGTCTGACCTAGGGATGGGTCCCAGGTCAGTAACACATTTTGGCAACTCTGCCGGGACCAACCTTGACCCTCCTTGTCCCATAAGACAGAGGGGGAACCGAGGGTGTGTAGCCACTAAGCCTCCTCAGTCTGCCTCCCACCATCAGAAAGGATATCAGTAGCCACGCTCAGTCCTTTCTGAACCTGTCTTTGTGAACACAGGTGGATGAAAGGCTGCTTGGCTTCCTTTCAGTTTAACAGCAGAACCAGTATAGTAGAGCTCTAGGCTTAAACAACTGAGGATGCTCTGTTGAGAGGAAATCCTAGCCTCAGAGGGAGTCAGGAGCAAAGGACTCCTGGTCTTGGAGGGAGACCTGAGAAAAGGTGATTTTCATACCACCAAGTAGAGCTGGCCAGGACACCCGATAACCCTTATACCCTCTCCTTGTCTTCCTTTTACACCTCTGGCCATGCTGGCAGTCGCCTCTCCACTGCTCAATCTTTTCCAATCTGCCTATCTCAAAAAGCTCTGGAGAATCCTCTTTCCCCCACGGATGCTATCAAAACTCTCAAGTCAACACCACGAAGAACCGCCCCACCACCAAAGAGGTCATAGGTAGTCCCTGAGAGCCCCTCATTTCCTATACTCAATATCGATGGTGATTGGCCTGGGCATCCTTACCTTCCTTGCCTGGGCCGAACCACATAGAGGGGTCTGTTCTCTTCCCACCGCTCCAACTCCTGGGGGGTGGGGGGTGGGTTAGCAAGTCTCATAAACCAAGTACTTTCTTGGTTGAGTGGAGTGAGTCCGGAGCCTGTTCCCTCTTCTTTCTTAAGGGATATGCTACAACAGGAATGAGGCTCACTCCCAGGAGGATAGGATGGAACTCTGGGAACCATCCCCGGGAGTCCCCCTCAAAACCACTTCAAGGGTTGCACTTTCTGGAGGGTAAACTTAAGTGCTGGGAAGGGAGGGGTCATTTTGGCTAGCCAGCACTCCCAGTAATAGAGTTCCTCAACCCTCTGGGTAAGTGAGGAAACTCATCTGGGCAAAATCATGTGAGATCAGTATCCCCACAAACCATTGGGACCTGCTGCTTGATAGCTGGTCCCAAATTATCAAGAAAATTCTCCAGTATGGGGAATCAGACATCTACCTCCATCCTGGGCCAGAGCCTACCGGTATGCATCTTAAGGAATTGGAAATCATTTGGCTATAAACCCTTAACCAAGAAGCTACTAATATTTTCTGTAATAAGCCTAGCCCCAGTATAAACTAAAGGATAGAGAAAACTGGCCCAAAAATAGCTTTCTAAATTACAACACCAATGGCCTGGATTTTGTTTCCCAGATAGTGCAGAGGTTTTCTAGAACATTGTATATTATTGGAAATTGCATTCAGCATGAAGACCCCAGTCTTCAGGGAAAGTAGAAAAAGCTAATCAGACCCTTAAAAGAACTCTAGCCAAACTATTCCAAAAGACACAAGGAGGAATTTAGCCCCATTCCATAGCCCTGCTCAGAGTACACCTGGCCCCCCAAGGAAAGCTAAAACTTAGCACTTTTGAGCTGATATATGCACAACCAGTCCCAACAGTTCAGGAGCCAGAATTTCTTATCCCTTGGGGTCTGAACAACTGAAGTATGCCCTACAGGTAGGTGAAACAATAAAGTCCCTAACTGCCTACAGCAACCATGTCTTGCCTGCATCCACCAACCTGGGGTTACACCCTTTTAAGCCCAGGGACTGGGTATATGTGAAAATATGAAAAAAACAGAAGCCCATGGGTTCAACTCACACCCAAGTGGAAAGGACCATATCTAATAAACTTAACTACCCACTCCACTCTTATATTACGGGGGACTACCCCATAGATTCACCACACCAGAGTAAAAATGGCAACTGAACTAGCCATTGAGAAGCCACAAGATAGTAACTCTCCTCTTTACTCCTGCGAGCATCTATCAGATCTAAAATTGCTGTTCTAGAAAACTGACATGGCTGGGTTTGGGGCTTTGCATGTACTTACTTTCATTTTGTAGTGGGATTTCTGATAGGTATAATCTTGCTCTCGATTTGGGGCAGGAGATCTCTGGGTTTGGGAAGGATGACCTGCTCAACCATGAATCTTGTCCTCTTAATCTTGGCCCATATAACCCTTAATATCCCTAATTTGAAAGCTCAAAAATGGCAGGAGAACTTTATTGTAAAAACCACCTAAGCTCTAGCTTGGGAAATTCAATTAAAGAATTGTTGGATATGCCATCCTACTCCTATGCCAAATCTTCCTCATATATTGCTATACCAGAGCAGAACTTCCATCAGGTCCCAGACTTGACTGCTTTTTCTGGCCAACAAAATATAAAACTTAAACCTCCTATAGAAGGAAAACTGCTAGCTCATAGCCTATTTCCATGCTTCAGCGTGACCCCTTACCAAAACCCTTACCAAAACCAATCACAAGAGATTGGCGATATCCCACGTGGGACCTGGAATTATGAAACTCCAGTCCCCATAGGAGGATTTTAAAATTCCTGAGGGGTTGAAGATGTCTAAGATGCCTCGGCACTTGCAGATAGGCACAATGAAACTACTTGCAATTATACTATAAATGGAGTCCAAAATAAGAGAGCCTTATGCCAGGATTTGGAAAAAGGGATTAATATAATTGTAGGCACTAATTATGCATTCTACATTTACCTAAACCCAAAGTGCAAAATAACATATGAAAAGCCCAGGAAATGGAACGTTGGAAAAAAATCTTTTTCGCATGCGCCCTGCAAATCACACTCCTTGCTGGTGCCTTACAAATTGGGTCCATTAACGAACCTTTGACCCCAGCAAAACATTAGATGGTCAGAAAGTTTTTAGAAAAATTCAAGTTTTACAAGGAACTGGTTGGGAAGTCCTCTGCGCACCAAGCAGATAAATTTTCATCTGTGGCAGTCCTAGAAGCTTTTTGAAGGCACAGAAAGAGGCACATTTAATGCACAAGTCAGGATGCTTCAACATATAAACAATGTTCGGATAAGAGGCCAGTGTACAATAGGATATGTAAAATCTGATATCTGTATTTACCAGCCCACCAGTCATACTGAAATAAACATGCCCTCAGCATGATCATAGCTGGACTAGGAATGTTAGCTATAGGAATGTTAGCCCCTTGGGGAGGATTTGCTTACCATGAGGGCACCTTACATAATCTAATGTCCACACTAGAAGAGCTCATCAACACCAGTGCTACTGTCCTTGAAAATAATTGAATCTCCATCGTCATGTTGTCAAATGTTGTCGTGGATAACCAAATTTCCTTAGACTATCTTCTGACAGAAGAAGGGGTAATATGTGCAATAACCAATACCTCCAGCTGTACATGGGTAAATGCTTCCGCCAAACATAAAGAAACTATATACCTGTCTGCAAAATATTAACAATGCCTCTAAAGGACAATCAGCAAACATCTGGAACTTAGTAAAGTAGGTCATCCCTAGCTTCTCCTGGTTCCTCCCATTCCTGGAGCCCCTAGTAGCAATTATTTTGCTGCTACTTTTTGATCGTCTTCTTAACTGCTTGGTATCTTTCCTGAGTAAAAGGCTAGAAACTATTAAGCTGCAAATGGTCATTGCCCAGGGCTGTGAACAACTGGCCTTCAGCCTGGTAACAATTAAATAAACTTTAAGGTAGCTAGGGAAACATTCTTCTCCCCTGCAGGGCCCTTATAACTACACCCATTTTCAGCAGGAAGCAGATAAGCAGGAAGCTTAATCTCCCTCCCTCAGCACTGCTCAAGAATGAGGAGGGGTATATATAGCTGCAGGGGGGATTGTTACAGGAATGAAGTATCACCCAGATGATTACTCATGGAAATTCCTACCTGACCCTTTGTTTGAACTGTGCTTGCTTTCAGGAATCAAGTGCAGAAGCACTGAGTACAAAGAGGCTTCTGCACATGCCCAAGTCCCTGCCAGCAGCTGTAAAAAACAGCCCAGACCAGTTCTGCACAACACAGCGACTGGGCCCTGTGTGCAAGCAGTACTGAGTACAGAGGTCTGAGTACAAAGAAGAAAACACTGTGCGTGTCCAGACAGCCTCTCCCCACTAACCCTGACTCCTCAATAAAAGAAACTTGTTCCCTTCACTTTGGGGAGAAGATGTCTTTTTGAACATGAGTCCACCCTTCTCCATTTCTTGATCAAAGAATAAAGTCTCTGCTCTGCTTTACCGAATCTGGCTTTATTCAATGAGCATGAGCAACGCTGCACAGGACCCAGGGAGGGGCCCTGCTGGTAACAATCTCCCTTTAGAATCCTTTCCCCAGCATATACCTGGTAAAGAAAGGTGTACAAAGCTTCCACTTCTCCTGGGGAAAGGGAGTGAGAGCTTAGTGAAAGTATGACCAGGAAGACGTGCCAGGGGCCTGTTAAATAATCCTTGATGAGAAGTCTTCAGATCCTCACCCTCAGACCTCCTGCCCAGTGCCAGAGATCCATTTTCCACCAACCTCTCTGGCCTGGCCTTGCTGGAACCATGGAGTCCTAGGGTCACAGACGTCAAGGAAATAAGAGCAGAGTGGGCTGGGGAAACCTCAACTACAGAGACCAGGAAACCTGTCCAGGGTCGGCATCCAGGTGGTGTCATTAGAACTACAGCACTTTACGGAGGCCTCCGAGGAATGGAGAGAAGGAGGAGTGGAAGAACAGATAGAGCATGAGTCATGGTGGCTGGTGCTGGGCTTAACTTCCACATTTTGCCAATAGCCAGTGGCATGAAAGTAGGAGAAGCCTCAGCATCTTAGCAAAGTGGGGAAAGAGCTAAGGGGGCTAGGCACAGTACTGGCACAGTATTGACCATTG
>JAQZBX010090730.1:0-12480 GCA_029593785.1 Cabassous unicinctus
AAAAAAAAAAAAAAAAAAAAAGCCTTTTTCCCCTGATTGCCCCTTCCATCAACCCCAACCATAGAGATTCAGAAGCTACCTATGGACAGAGGAAGGAGATGGAACTCAGAGAGTGAAAAGCTCAGACAAGCTCCCTTTCTGCATTGTTGATCTGCAGAATCCTGAGTTGGGCTCTTGTTGGGGATAGAAGACACTTCTTAATTAGATAAGAAATTAAAATTTCTAATACCTGAATGAGAACATTTCATAATAGAAGGTGACTGAAAACCAAGGGACACATTGGATATCATGCAGAAACAAGTATGAATGCTTGTTGTAGAAAGTTACTCTTTTAAACATATTGAATCCAGTTCATTCATGCAAGTTCAACAAGTACTCTTTTTACTCCCCTTCCATTGTCTTCAAAATAGTCAGTGGAGGAAATTTTTGAAGTCTGAAAAAGTTGTGTCTGTACACCAGAATAAACATGCGGTGGTAGAGGAAATGTAAGGTAGGGGCGAATGGCGTAAAGTTGTAATTTATAAGAATCTTCAAGGTATTCTTGTCTTCAGAGCTAATTTGATTTGTCCTGAGGTAAGGATAATATACTGAAATTTTCTTTCTTCCTCTGCCTCTGTTAAGGTTTTCAAGCACATCATAATGTGTTTTCTCCAAATGCTTCAAAGGATTAAAGTGGCTAAAGGTTATGGGGGAAAAAAGGCTCCATTTGGAATTAGAGGAAAGCTGAAAGTCAGTACTACTCTTCTCTAGAATCTTGTGAATTTATGGTTACATCTTTGGAATTATCAACAATGGGAGAAATAAATCTCTGCATATATTATCAAAATAAATATGGCCATCAGTTTGGGGGATTTATATGAGGATTCTCAAATAAAAGAGGACAGATTTTATTGAGAAAGTATGGGAAGGAATAAATATTTAAGGTTATATATTTGTAAGGCTGCAGTCCTGTAGAGAGTGTGTACAGATATCACATCATATAATTTATGGGTATAAATATTCAATATCTGTATACAAATGGCAGAGTAATTGCTTTAAAATATTAAAGGTTTTTATTCCATAATTATCTGTTTTTCATATTCTTCTCTTTTTTTCTTTACAAAATACAATGACATTTTGCTGACAATCATTGAACATTATTTTTAAAGAAATTAGGGGACAACCAAACATAAAACAAATGTGTATTTACAGCTAGGAAATTTTGCAAATATCATCAATGAAGGCATGGTGTTTATTTCCCATTATGTCAATATAATGAGTCCTAATTATTAAGCTTTGCTTTTTTTAAAAATAGATAATATCCAAATTAAAATATTGGGTGAGAGTTATTTAATTATTTGGTATATTTTACCTTATTTCAGATTTTTAATTATTTTAATGACTGGTGTTAAAAAATTACATATGTCAATATCTGTATGTTAGAGTCAAGATAAAAATGTATAAGTGGATACAAACTCTCAAAAATATTTCTTTCACCAATCTATTCTAACCTGGTTAGTTACTACTATAGCCAATGGTTAGACAGTGCTTCTCAAACCTGCTTGCATATTAGAATCATCTGGGAAGTTTTTGAAAATATAGATGCTCAGAATTCATATCAGTGCAAATGGTTTGGGATGAGACCAAGGAAAGAGTGTTAAAAACCTATCCAGGTGTCCCTAACTTGCAACCACTAAACTGGAGTAAGACTACGTGCTTTATGGGTACTAATTTTAGCTAATGATGAACAATTTTAGTATTCTTTGAGGCCCAAAGTGGGTATGGTTATTGGTAATTTGGGGAGAATTATATGGAAATTACAAATGAAGGCATGCTTCCACTATGAGAAATGAAACATGAGAGAGGCATTTAGGATCATAAGAATGACAGAGCAATGAAGACCAGAATACCATGTACAAAATGTGCTAGATCACTATGTCTTCTAAGTAAAAAAGTACCAAGGATATGGACTGCATTATATTTTAGCTATGATCTAAATTGTGCCTGATAGCCTTGCTTAAAAAAAAAGTTGAGCAGGCACTGGAAAAACAGGAAGGTACATGGTCTTAGATGATGGCTTAGTATATCAGAAGACACTGAATGAATGAAGGTTCAATAAATTATTTAACTGAATGAAAGACATCAAAACTTGTAAGTGCCTTCCCTTGTTAGAGCAGAAGATACAGTATCTACTGTTATATAAGGGATAAGACAGAATGTGCAGGTTCTAAACTCAAAAAATTCATGTGACTTTAGTTAAGGTATTACCAAGTATTTTCTTTCCTTCTTTTTAATTAGAGAAGTTGTGGATTTACAGAACAATCATGCATAATATATAGGATTCCCATATACTAACCTTACCATCACCTTACACTGGTATGGAACATTTCTTACAATTGAAGCTAGCAGCTAGCACATTTTAATGCTTGTACTATTAATTAAAGACCATGCTTTAACTTAGGGTTCATGGTTTGTGTAGTGTAATTCCATGGAATTTTTTAAAAAATTGTTATTCTGTTATGATATATACAAACTAATATGTCCCCCTTTAATCATATTCAAATATTTCATATCTGAAATCATATTCAGATATTTAATCATATTTAATCATACTTAATCATATTCAGATATTTCAGTGCTGTTAATCGCCTTTATAATATTGTGCTGCCACCACCACCATCCATTACTAAAACATTTTCACCTTTCCTAATAGGAATCCTGCAACTTTTAAGCCTTAACTTCCCATTTCCTATCCCACCCTGTCCCCTGAAAACCTATGTTCTAGGTTCTTCTGACTCTATGAGTTTGCTTATTCTACTTGTTTTAAAGTCAGAGAGATCATACAATATTTATCCTTTTGTGTCTGGTATATTTCACTCAACAGGATGTCTCCAAGGTTCATCCATGTTGTTGCACATGTGGGCTCCCACATGTGGTAGGTCAAAGTCTCCTACTATTAATGTAGAACGATCAATTCCTCCTTTCAAATCTGCTCTGCTGTTAGGTGCATATATATTTGTAATTGTTACATCTTGCTGTTGAAGTGTCACCTTTATCAGCATGTAATAACCATCTTTGTCTCTCATAACTCTTTTTGACTTAAACTCTGTTTTAGCCAATATTAGCATAGCCACCCCAGATCTCTTTTGGTTACTACTTGCATGGTGTATATTTTTCCATTCTTTCATCCTCAATTACATGTATCTTTGACTTTAATGTGAGTCTCTTGATGACAGCATATAGTTGGATCATGCTTTTTTAATCCATTCTGCCAATCTCTTCCTTTTTACTGGAAAGTTTAATCCATTTACATTTAAAATTTAATATATTTACATATAAAGTCACTACTGATAATACAGGCCTTTTTCTGTCATTTTGCTATTTAGCCTTTGTAAATTTTATACTTTTTGGTCCCTCACTTCCATTACAGCCTACTTTTATATTTATTTGCTTCTTGTTTTGTACCATATTGAGTGACTTCTTATTTGTATGTGGATATATTTTACATCTGTTTTCCTTGTGGTTATTCTGTGAATAAAATTTAACATCCTAAGTATATAAAAATTATATTTGGTTTGCTACCAACTTAACTTCAATAACATGCACTTATACATTCCATATACCCCTCTGCCCCACCATTTTTTGTACTTGTTCCCACATATTTTTGTACATTGTATGTCCCAAATCCTAGATTTATCATTATTTTTAATGCACTAATACGTATAGAAAGTAAAAAGTGGAGTTACATACAAAACAACAAATACAATATACTGGCATTTATAATTACCCACATGGTTACCTTTGCTACAGGACTTTACTTTTTTATGTTGCTTTGAACCACTATCTGAAGAACTCCCTTTAGCATTGTTTTTAGGCTAGGTCTAGTGGTGATGAACTCCATCATCTTTTCTCTATTTAGGAATATCTTAATATCGCCCTCATTTTTGAAAAAGAGTTTGCCAGATATAAAATTCTTGGTTGGTAGTTGTTTTCCTTTATCACTTTATGTATTTCAACCCACTGCCTTCTTGCCTCCATGGTTTCTGATGAGAAATTGACAACTCAATCTAATTGGGATTCCCTTGTATGTAAAATGTTGCTTTCAAATCTCTCTTCTTGTCCATTGCATTTTGATAGTGTAACCAATATATGATGGGGTTTATTTCTCTTCATGTTTATCCTGTTTGGTATTCTGTGGGCTTCTTGAATGTTCATATTCATGTCTCTTGTTAGGTTTGGTAAGTTCTTTTGTCATAATTTCTTTGACTATTACTTCTGCCCCCTTCTTTCTTTCTTCCCTTCTGGGACTCCCATAGCAATATATTAGTGTGCTTGTTGCCCACAGATGTCTTAGGTTATTTTTGCTTTTAATGTTTCTTTTTTCACTTCAGATTTCTTGTCTTCAAGTTCACTGCTCATTTTAAATATCTTGTCTTCAAGTTCACTGCTTCTAACTTCTGCCAGTCAATCTGCTCTTAAAACCTCACTGAGCATTTTTCATTTCAATTATTGTGGTCTTCAACTCCAGTAGTTCTGTTTGGTTTCTTTTAAAAATTTCCATCTCTTTATTTAGATACTCATATTGTTCAGTCACTGTTTTCCTGATATCCTTTAATTTTTTCTCTGTATTTTCCTTCTTCTCCTTGAGTATTTTTAAATCATTTTTAAAAAGCTTTGTTGATATGTCCACATTCTTGTCTTCTTCATTGATGTTTTCTGTATTTTTATCCTTTTCCTTTGAATTGGCCATCATTTCCTGTTTCTTTGTTTTGGAGCCTTTTTTGCACACTGTGCATTTTAATATTTAAAAATGTTAACTCTGGGCTTTATTCCCCGGGATGTCTGTTTCTTTTTTTTTGTAACCAGCTGGTGATAAAAGACAGAGATTTTGCTGAGTTTCAGCCCTCCTATCATGAGAGTCAGCCCAAGGTGAATGTAGTATGTAGGGTTCTCCCTATCTTTATAGGCCTCTGTCACTTTCTGGGCTTTTGCTTGTTAGTTGTTTTGGAGTTCTTCTGTGAGCAGGAGGGGATAAACATCCCTCTCCCAGGTATTTGAAGCCAGGCTGCCTTGACTCACAGAGTCTGACTATAGATTTCCACGCTCCTTTCATTGTCTTATACTGCATTTGCTTGGAGGGCAAATTCTGGGAGAAGAATCACCCTGGTGAGGACTTTCCTGAGTTGGTCTTTCTCAGCCAAACCAGGGCCAGGGACCCACGAAGAGGGTGCAGATGGGCTCCAAAGTGCCCGTGGAAGGGGTCAGGAAGGACACCAAAATCTTCTCTGATGGTTCCCCAGAGCTGAGCTTTCCTGGCCTGCCCAGCAAATGCATCCTTCAGCTAACGGTACCCTGCAGCCTTGAGGAAGTGCTGTGCCTTTATACCTTCACTGACTCCTCTCCTGTCTGGGGAATGTTGAAACAACAGCTGAAGCTACATTTGTCCTGGGCAAAAAAACTTGAAACAATATTTTCTCAGAGCCCGGTAGTAGCAATCGGAATTTACTAATCAAAAGCTGTGATGAGTGATTGGCCATGCCCACATGTGTTCTTGAGGAAGAAGATTTTTACATCCCTTTCTGTCACCAGCAGCAAGCAAGGGACTGGAACCCATGGCGGCCGGCCAGGAGAGCAGAAGATGAGTGCACAGAGAGAGTACTTTATAGTTCTTTACTATCATTTTTCAGCCTCTTCTTCCTGTGCTTCCCTGGATGCTGTACAGTGTTCTTTTGAACTCTAGAGTTTCAAAATAATTGTTTCAGGCAATTTCTGCCTATTTAATAGTTGTTTTGGTGGAAAGACTGGGTCCTGGAGCTCTCTACTCTGCCATCTTCCCTAGAAGTCTACCAAATATTTTCAATGATACTTAGAATTCAGTGCTTATCACATTTTAACAAGAAAGTTTGGTAAAATCATTGTCCTTGTTATGTAATATTTTCTCTTTAATAAAAAGAAAACATGAATAGAGTCAACAAGAAAATAAAAACTGGGGAAAAAATACTTTACAACATACTGAACAGCTGAAGATAAGTTTTTCACAAATAAAGAACTCATAAAAATCAATAACTAAAAGACACTAATAGGATATTCATAGACGAAAATGTGCAAATGCACAGAAACATCAAGAGTTCACAATCACCAAAAATCAAAAGAATTTTATATATATTTTTAAAAAAAAGATTGAATGCATTTATAACTCCTTGTGTTGTGTAGGAGAGAAAATATGTTTAGATGTAATAATGAAACCATTAGGGGATATTTTAAATGCCAGTTTATGTTTTGCTATTTAATTAATATTTTTACACTACTAGAAATTTCATTTTTATGTCTTCTAAACTATCAATTTCATGATGTCTGGCTTAGTATAATTCTTATACAAGACTTTCTCATTTCAAGACCATTTATCCATTGATGTTTTCTTAGAGTACATATATATATATATATATATACATTTCACATCAGGATTAAGATATCTTAACTCCACCACCTCCTCAAATTAACAAATCTTGAAAATTTTGCATTCAGAAATAAAAAATTATCTTATATAGAAAAGATGTTGTCAAAATTCTTGGAAAAAATGATCTCCTAATAAAAAATACAGGATTTCATTGATATATGTCAATGAATGTTGATAACAGCATTCAGTTAAGGTGAAATATTCAACCCTAAACTTCTGCTCTCACATATATATATATATGCTGTGCAAGTGGGTCTTGACATTCCACAGCTGACAATGTGAATGACATGTGAAAACACAATTGATCCTCATTCAACAATCACAAGCCTGAGAGCAAAATACATACTTTATAAGGCTCAAGTAACCTTTATAACACTTTATAAGATTAGTTCCCTTTGATTGTTTGAACATAGTAAAAAGATTATGATATGTAGATCCTAAAGGAGATCTAAGGCAAAGCATTCTTAAGCACACATCTGGAAAAACTGTTAAAATTTAGAAAAAAGTTTACATTTTGCTAAGTCCAACTTCAAGAAATGTGAGTTACCCAATTCCATCAGATTTATTAGAATCAAAGTTGAACAAAATTTAGTGGGTAGATTTTTTCTTTGGCTATTCTGTTTTCACTCTAGTATCTTTTTCTTATTTTGGAAAAGCTCTGTGCACTGTTATTCCATCAGATAACTATTTGATAAATTCATCTATTCCCCTTAAGTTATTCGGGTCACTCTGCGGTACTTGTAACTTTCCAGGATGGTTCACATTAGGAAAAAAAAGAGACAGCTTCATTTTAATGTATATGAATGATTTTCCAATAGTAGACTTTAAATAGTTTAGGCTAATTATTATAAAGAAAATATTCTAAAATGAACTCATCATCTCTCTTGATGATTGTCTGCTTCCAACCATGGTAACCCTCTGGTTTGCCAACTTAATAAATGGCCATCATGACCCTTCTGCTGTGGAAACTACATATATCAGAGTTTCCCTTGACATTTCTATTTTAAATCAAACTACAAGTTATATTCTTATCTGCCAAATATGTCTCATCTAACTTCATTTCCACCCATCTCCACTCCCTCCACCTTTGTCCAGGCTACATATTTTACCTGGATTGACTGAATAAGCAAGCTCAGACTATTTGCAAATCGAATGAGTGTTTGCAGCAAAACAATTTGAGATGATGATTTGAGAGAATAAAGTTGCAGAGAGAAGAGAGTTGTACTTTCAAAATCTGGTAGCCTGAAGATTTGCTTAGCTTACTTTGAGTCGTTAAGTCACAGCACAAAATTTTTTTCTTTTAGTACATCAAAAGGGAAGAAATATTTCAGGTCATAACTGATAAATCTAATAAAACAAAGTTTTTCTTTTGTGATAACCTAATTAAAAGATCAACTAATCTTAGTAAAGCCGTTTTTTTAAAAAATCTTATCATTTGCCTAAAGCTTTCTAAGAGAGTTTATGAGCCACAAAATAACTGTTTAGTAGTAATCTATTTGGCAGCATTTCTAATAGTTTTCCCGAGATCTTTTACCCAAATGATTAGTAAATGTTTTATTTGGTACATTGCCCCCATCCCTGTGACCAGGTATAATAATCTCTGAAACTTTCATAGATTATAGCATGTCTACAGATAGATAAAAACTCCTGTTAGGAGTTAAAATTTGAATTACTACAAAGTAATAATATTGAGCACACTATTATATAAGAGTACACTTTTAAAACTTTGGAATTAATTATACTAAACATAGGATAAAGGATCCCAAAAATCATCTGTGAAACAAATAGTGAAACTATCCCATAGTTGCTCTTTTGTTTAGGTAGGTAGGTGGGTTTGATATACTCCTAAATAATATATGGAGAAGCTCAGACTCAGTGAACTGTCTTGACTTGCCATAAAGTTTGAGAGTCAAGGGCTGAATGAGAACAGACTTGCAAACAAAATGTAATAAAGGCAATATTTAGAGCTTAATGATTCTGTACACAGTCTTTTAATAAAGTCTGAAATCTAAAAGAAATTAAACCTAAAGCACTAAGAAAACAAATCAGAGTAAACTCTACTTTGCTCTTCAGAACACATTTTAAAGCAAGTTTATCTGCATATGGTTAACTTTGACTATTGTGTATGTGTTATGGATGTTAGAAGACAGAGCCCCAGTTGAGCAGCTATTAACTCTAATCTATAAATCTCAAATATCTATACTAATTTCATACAAATAAATTAAAGTCTATATCTGTTATACCTTTTGGGGCGCCTAATTCCATAGCTAGTTTCTAGTAAAAGTCAAGGAACACAAAACTTGGCAGGACAAGTATAGCAGCATATCATGGTGGTGGTAGGGGGGGTATCTGGACGGTAAATGACACATCATTTAAATCATTTTTAAAATAAGTTTAATTTCATTCAGTAAAGTATGTAATGTTTGTTCTTGGTGCCATGGAGGAAAATAAAGAATTATATATAATTGTTTTTTTATGGAAATTAATGTACAAGTCAGGCAGACACATAAAGGATGAAATGATTTAAGCATTATAACAGTTTCAAAAAAATACATGAAAGTGTTTGAAATAAAAGGATAATCAATTCTAACCAAGGAAGTAGAAGCTTGTTGGTATTCCAACTGGGTTGAAGGTTGTGTATTGAATTTTTTCAAGGGAAAAATGGAAGAAAAGAAGATTATAAATTAGGGGATTAAACATAGCATTGTGAGATAATAATTATTTGAGGCTCTCTAAGCATGTTCTTACAGCTTAATTTTTGTATGTGTGGAAGACTGTGGCAGAACATCTGGGACCAGATGTCAAAAACCTTGAACACAATGCTAAGGAATTATTATATTTTTTTCTCAAGGTTAAGGATTGAGAAAGGGTATTAATTTGCATACCAATCCAATTGATTGATAGTGACGGCCCCTGCTGTTGAAGCATTCTGAGCAGCAGTGTGCACTCAATGATGTGTTTGTTCAGCAATGTTTTCCATGGACAAAGCAGGGATTGGGGAGGAATTTGTGTCATGTCTAATCAGTTAGGTTTGAATTAGGTGGAGGACAAGCATAAAATGGTTTTCTTTCCCTCCCATCACTGCCTTCAACCATGCTATATCAAATCTCCTTTCCCTACTCTTGTTAATAATCTTGGTAAATCATAAAGTTTCCAGGATTATAAGAACTACTTGATTTTGGTCTCCTTCAGATTTCAAAAAATTCAATCCAGTCTAAACTATAACTTTAATTTTCTATCTAATTCAACATTATTTCGCTATCTTTATCCTACCTGATGGTCTGATCCTTGGATCGAGTCTTGCCAAGATTGCTAAACCAGACAACATTGCTGGCCCATAGTTTTTAGTGCACAGGAAACCAATGTATATTTACCACAATAAATACTGGGGTGATATAATTTGTCCCGTTGCTGCCGGTCTCTTATGACTTTGCTTTCTCTTACCAATTAATTTATCCCTTTGCTTAAATAAGATCAAGGTCAAGCAGCCATTTTGCTGCCTATCTTTTGTTCAGTTTCAGTTACTTTATTAGCAGTCCTCCAAGAGGGATTTGAGGGAAGTATAGCAGTGGAATGTGACACAGTGAAGAGGAAGCAGTTAATAAAGTGTGCTTTATAGAGCCAGCTGCCCCTGTGGATAATGGACCTTTCCCTGGGGAAAATTTAAGTGACACTGTAAAACATATACCTCAGATCATTCCATTCAAGGGGGCATGAAAGCTAATATATTTACATCCTGCTAGTCATTGCTGAGGGCTCCTTATGGCTGCTCATGACCTCAACTTCATGGTGTGGTAATTCCAAGGAACTTCTGGTCTGCTTTGCAAGTGGTAAAGCAAGGTCTAGGAACAAGAAAAAGCACTCAGGTAGCAATGCAAGTGCTGGCAGTTGGACGTACAATGGGCATTCCGTGAAGTAGGAAGGAAGAGTGGCTACAGGCAGGCCCCCAACAATATCTGATACACTGCCGTAGAAGACAACCCAAAGTCTATGAGGGATTTCCCCGGAAGCCCTCCACCTTGGCTTGGGGAATCTTCCTCATGAAGAGAGAGAAGCAAAGGTCATAGCAATAGCCCCTTAAGTCTATGATTCCTAAAACTTGTCTAGCTCTAGCAAATTCTTTCCTTTGAATTTTTTGTCTTCTGTTCATATCTACTGGTGAAGTGATAGGAACAGGGCACCTTTGGCTACAACTTACAAAGCCCTAATTTGAGGCCTTAATTAGTGTGTGGGAATACTGAGCATCTATACAAATAAGTATTTACATCACATTCTTTGAATTAATCATCAAACATATTTACATATTTTTTGTTCTTACAGTTTACCAAAATATTGTCTTAATTCACGTTAATACTCAAGTCCTTTGGCTTTGAAAAAAATCATTTCATTTCATTTCCAGTAGCTTCTTTTTAGGGATTCAAAAGCATAAACAAAATATCAAGAAGAAGAAATACAGATCTCAAGATAAGAAAGACAAATCTTAGAAAACTAATTTTAAAAATGCTAGTATCACTTAATATTGTGCCAAAAATGACACCAGACAAAACTGTAAAGTGTTACAGTAAATTCTAACTAGAACTTTTCCTCCAGGTTTTCAGTAATTATAATGCTTATGGTATCATAAAATTCTATAAGTATGGAATTTTAAAATTAATCATCCCAAATATTTTCAATTTAAAAAGGAATGACATCCAGATAAGCTTTAACAACTTCAGTGCTTTAGTTACCTAGAAAAAAATATAGTCAAATGTTTACTTAAGCCCTATGAAAGGGATCTTGATATAGATAACTTACACTTTTGTTTACCTCCTCTTCATTCACTCCCTCTCATTTTGTCTTCTGTTTAATCTACCACACTAAATTATAAGTTCTTTAAGGGCAGGGATTGGTTGTTAATCTTGGATTATCAACTTCCTTATCAACACCCCCGAGTCACAGTAACTGGCAAAATGCTTTCCATAAAATTCTCTGTATTACTTTTAGCACAAAAATAAAATCTGAACGTTTGAAATTCCATTTGCAAATGGTTTTGTTTTAATACCTTCGTTCCTTTTTTGCCCTTGAAACATTTGTGGAACATACAGTATAATAAGAAGCTAATCATTATTAAATTGATGGATATTCATTATAATCATTTTAATGTAGACATTATATGCTTTTCTATTTGCATGCCCCTGTCAGTTAACTTCATTTTGTGCTCTTAAAATGATTAACAGAGAAATACTTTGGTATATACAAGTTAAGTTCCTTTCCCATTAATAACATTCTTAATTGTGCAGGCCCAAATTGGAGATCTTGGGGGCTAAAATTGATGTGGCCCTTGCACTTAAAATTGCTGGGTCCATATTCTGGAAGGATTCTCAAAGGGAAGCAAGCCCTTTCTTTGGCTTGATATGTTTAATAGTGTAAGTTTTACTCTCCAAATACAGGTAATTGCACTGATGTTTTTAAATACTAGAGTGAAATGATCTTCTACTTTAGGACACCTTCTTTCAATCTAATCATTTTATTTTTAAAAATAATTGATGATTCCACAAAAGACTATATTATTGCAAGTGACCACTATTAAAAAATCTAAAAAAACAGAATGATCAGCTAACAGCAGAAACCAGGATGCTAAAAGAGGAAATGAAAGAATAGTTAATAATAGTAAGAGCTAACATTATTGAATGCTTATTTTGTGCAGAGCATTTTTAAGTGTTCGACATGTAGTATCTCACTCAATCCTCCAAACAAATTTATAATTTAGATTCTATAATTGTCTCCATTTTATATAATAAGAGATGCTAAAACCGATCTAGTACTGTATATATCTGATATAGTCATGTAATGCTGCATAACAAATCACAGTGGATTAAAGAAAATGCTTAACAATTTACTATCGCTTATGGTTTCTCTCAGTCAGTAATTCAGACAGAGCAAGCAGAGACTGCTTAACTCTCCTCCAGGATTTGCAGGCTTCAGTTGACTGATGCAAACTTTGGGACCTGGAATCATCTGTTTGCTCATTTATGCACATGCCTGAGGGCTTTTTTTTTTTTTTT
>JAQZBX010090731.1:0-12469 GCA_029593785.1 Cabassous unicinctus
TGATGGTGATGGTGATGATGGTGATGGTGATGGTGATGGTGATGATGGTGATGGTGATGGTGATGGTGATTATGATGGTGATGGTGATGGTGACAATGACGGTGATGGTGATGCTGCCATCCTGGGGAGCAGCTACTGGCCCAGGACAAACCACAGTTATGGTCCACAGTGAGACCTTAATGCTGCCTGAGGGTCCCTAGCTAAGGGACCACAGAATTCCTTACCTGTCCTACGCATCCCACAGCCCTCCCCTCCACTCCCAACAATATTAGTGAAAATAATTCCCAAATGCATAGGCTTTCACCTTCCAGCTCCGGGAACAATCAGCCAGAGCATATTGCTTTTACGTCAGGTAAGAGCATATCACCAAAAACATGTGCTAATAAAAGCAGCAAATCTTTATCCCTGTTTTCAGAGAGAAAAAAGAGGGGAAACTACCTCCCAGAAAATAAGAATAATTCATGTGTCCAAGGTTTGGCATGAAGGAAAACCGAGCCTACGTGTCTGTCCGAGGCCTGTTTCTACCTTTATTTACTGGGAAGAAGAAAGACACCCAAAGAGGCCAAAGCAGCTGCCACATTTTGTCTCCCACCCCTGGAAGCTGAGCCCCTGCCACAGACCAGGCTGCGTCACCAAGCAGGGCATCGGCACTGCAATGATTGAAGGATTTTTAACAAAGCCACATCCCTGCCGCTGCCACCACCATGCTTTAGCAAGGGCGGAGAGGGACAGAGAGAAAGCCACCAGCCCTGCCGCCCACGGCCCTGCCTTGCCCCCTTCCCCTCCAGTCAGGGCAGGCTTTTCTGGACATTCCCCGCTCTTTCCGCCAGGAGCGATTCTCCAGCCACAAACGATAAATACAGAAAATTGCACTATGCTGGAAATGATTTTTTTTAAACCGAGCTGATTGATTTGAGAGGTTCTCGCTTCCCTCCAAAAAATGGACTACAGGGCAGCAAATAGAAAGGATGGGAGTGACAGAAGAGTGGGGAGCTATGATCACCTCTGTTTTCTGGAAACATCTGTTAAAGGCACAGAAAGGAAGCAGAGCCCTGAGCGTTCTTCTGCTGGAGGACAAAAGCGCTGTCATCTATTCACTCCACTGCCCAGAACCGTCATTCTGCGAGTGTTCCCAGGAATCCTCCTTTAGCCGCTAGCAAACGAGCGCACACGCATCCTAAACTCAACAGATGCTTTCCAAGTACCCAAAAGGGAGGGTGGATAAGGAGGTCTGGGCCTCATTGTGTCTGAGGAATAAGCTGTAGGTGTCTGGGCAGCCCCCCAAAGTTCAGGAACCCTAAGGGGGGGATGTTTCAAAATGGCAGGGCTCTAAACCCCAAATCTTGACCCTCTCCCTGGCTCCCTTCTGGACTTTATGCACATCACACCCCACAGGCCCTGTTCCAAATACACTTAATGAACCTGAATTTGATAAGAGGGGAGTGGGTATAGCATGGTGATTGAGTGCCAGCTTCACCCGTATGAGGTCGAGGTCCTGGGTTCAATCACGGTATCTCATTAAAAAAAAAAAGAAATATTTTGTGACAGAGGAGGCGCTAACACCTGCGCATGTTTTAATTTTTTTTTTAGTAGCTACCGGGGATTGAACCTGGGACCCCGTACATGGGAGGCAGGTGCTCAACCACCGAGCTACAGCCACTCCCCAATAAAGTGATTTCTCTTCTGTGACCTATGCACCTTGAGTACTTCTTTTTTTGGCGGTATCGGGGATTGAACCCAGGACCTCATGTATGTGAAGCAGGTGCTCAACCACTGAGCTACACCCACTCCTAGGCATGTTTTAAATAGTAACAGCAGCAGCTACCAGAACTGCTGACCAAAGACTCAACTGGGTATCTGCAGCCCCATTGCGCAAATGACCTAACTCAGCTCAGGAAGGCTCACCCAGATAGTAATGGAGAGAACAGAGACTGGGAACCCCAACGCCCTGACTTTTCCCCTGTGATATTCTGCAAATGACGGTCAAAGAACTCTGATCCTGAAAAAAGAAACAAGACATTTTACTGTCAACTGCAGGAAGCACTACACTTCAGCAGAAGAGCAAGCTCGTTTGCAATCTGGAGATAACACGCCAAACCCAGATCTAACTAGCATACAAGGGTTTACCATTCCTGCATCTCAATTTTTGCATCTGTAAAAGGGGGTCTCTTCCCGTGCTGAGCACCCCCAAAGAATAAAAATGAGGCAAGAGGAGAAATGTTTCTGAAAAGCACAGGGCATGGAAGTACCCACCCCCGTGTACACCACTCCTCCCTTTGTTGGCCGATTTGCCAGGAGACCCACCATTCTACATGTTTACTGAGCCATTTCTACCTGCTCAGTTCTGAGCCAGGTCCTGGGCGAATAATGAAAATGTGCCCTGCACCACGCACGCTCTGAAAGAAGCAGACATTGTTTGGGAAGGGAGGACAGCACAAGTTCTGGAAACAGGGAACACGAGCCCAGGAGAGGCCATGCAAGGACACAGGGGCATTAGAGTAAGTGGCCTGAAATAATTTCATGGTTCTGCCACTTTATGGCTGCTGGCCTCGGGCTCCTTATTTCATTCTGGGCCACCTTACATTTTGGTTTTAAAAAGAGTATAATTCCATTTGTCTCACGTGTTCTTGCTGAAGCAATATATAGGTATGTAGCAGGTGCTTCACATCATCTGACCATTTCACACCCTTTCATGTAGACCCCAGGCATGCTGCTGGACATGAAGGGACTGCAGGAGGAAAGATGAGAGTGACTGTAGTTCATGAGTCCAGCAAACACTCCTGGGGTCACCTGGAGGGGCCCAGTGCTGGACTGGGTGGAGGGATGAGAAGATCGGTGAGACTTGTCCACTGCCTTCAAAGAGCTCACCATTTTGCAGGGAGAAGGACAAGTACCCAGCTCATTTCATCAGCACGGAGGGAAGGATTAACTCTAACTGGAAGAGTTAGGGTGGAGACTCTTGAGCCAAACCTGTAAAAGGACAGGTGGGAAGAAAAGGCAACTCTGTAGAGACAGAGAGCAGATCAGTGGACACTTGGGGCTGGGGGAGGGAACAGGGAGTGACCGCAAAAGGGCAGAGGGGATCCTTGGGGGAAGACAGCAAAGTTCTAAAATTGAATTTTGGTGACGGGTGTTCAACTCTGTAAATTTACTGAAAGTTATCGAATTGTATGCATAAAATGGGTACATTTCATGATATGCAAATTATATTAATAAAGTTGTTAATTTTTTTTTAAAGGATGTATAGCAGTTTAACAGGTAGAGAAGCCTGGGTAGGAGAGAAGAAGAAAAGGAACCTGAACAAGCCGCGCCTTGCTTTGCTCCCCCAGTGCCATTTCCACTCACTCCACCGCCTCTGGCCAACTGCACCCCTTTCTCTGGGAGGCCTCCGGGCCCCATGGCCTGGGTTAGGAGCTCCCCATTGCGGCACCTGTCCAGCGCCATGGGACTGGCTTGCTTGGTGGTCTCCCCAACCCTGGGTCCACATGAGCCGGTGCCCAGCCCGGGACGAAGCACACAGTAGGTGCTCAAAAGAACACTGGCTGAGGAAGAGGTGCTGGGAAGGGTGGCGGAAGGTGACGGAATCTGTCTTGTAAAATCTGCACTGATGACAGAGGAACTGTCACCCTCCCGGTTGAGGGAAGATAAGGCTTTGATACAGGGAAAGAGGAGGCAGAGAGAGTGGGAGGAGAGGCCAGGACAAGGCGGAGCACTGGCACTGGCAAAATGCAGCAACCAACCAGATGCGTGGAGTGAAGAAGGGGGAAAGAACCCCCAAATCCTCCAGTGACCTCAAGCCTTTAAAACTAGGAGGACTCTTCACCACAACAGCTTCTCAGTTGTGCTCTGTCCTGCTTTGACTGTGCAGCAGAGTCACCTGCACACCCTCCTGGAACGCAGTGTTGAGTCTGAAGCTCCGGAGAGAGGTCAGGATTGGCAGGTGTGGAAGCAGGTGTGGGGCACCTGAGTAGGTGGAAGGAAACTGGAACTCTGGAGCAAGATTCAACCCCACCCCCCACCGCCTGGGGGCCCCTAGGCTGGTACCTGACCGAGAGTCGCCTGTTGAAGGGGAACACAGAGCAATGAAAGACTTCTTTCACAAGGAGAAACGGGTATGGAGGCCAAATCAATCGACTTTCATGAGAAGAGCGATGTGCCCCCCCCACCGCCAAGAAAAATGTCTCCTTCTTTTCTTTCGGATCATGGCAACCTTATCAGAGGGGCCAGGTGGTTTCCCTTCCTAGCCAAGGCTCAGAGCCTTGTCACTGGCTCCTTAGAGAAGACGTCTCATCTCAGGAGGCAGGTGAGGCTGATACCAGCACCCCTCCCCCAATCCAGCCAATCTCTTGGCTTCCTGCCAACCTGGGTTGCCTCTCAAGTGCTAAAAAGAAACACCCAGAAAATACAGTCGCTGGATTAGCCAATGCTGGGATGCATTTGGTTTACAAAGGTACATGAAAATAACCCCTAGAGAAGGCATCTTTTCTGCCCTGCTGTTGGTCAGGCAGGGCTGCAAGGTGACAAGAGCGGGAGAGCTCTAGGAAGGGTGTCTTCAGTTAGTCGTTTGTCTCATAAATGCAGAGACGTGAAGATTTGTCTCTAAAAGTCAATTTCAGTTGAAACGACATGGCCAAGGTTGAGCTCTCTAAAGGATTTACTGTGCTTTTCAGATGATAAGAAAAAAAAAATTCTTTAAACTTGCACCTTTCTCATCAGCACCTAAGAAATGTTCCACCTGTCAAACTGTATTGATTACCTGGAGTTTTATTAAAACCTACACCACTCGATTCCAACCAATTTTTTTTTTTCTTTTTTTGGAAAGGGATTTGAAAGAAACATTTCTTTTCCATCGGGTGACTGGCATTGAGAGCCGCCTTAAATCCACCCCACTATCTCCATTAGATACTCAATTAGAAACTCAACCCAAAGGGAAAAGGACAGGAGTGACATGAGATTCACAGATGCACAGACTAAATGTGTTGACATGAGAGCACTAAAGCAGCTCAATGAGACTGTGGGAGAATCATGAACCCCAAAGCAGCACATGATTAAAATCTAAAAAATATCCGCTCAGCCTAACTCCAAACACGCCTCTTTCCCCAGGAACAATGATATCAGGTGCTGACAAACTGGCAAAAGACACATTATCCTCCATCAAGTCTGGGCTGGCAACTCAGAAATTGTCCCACAGCAAACAAGCCTGCTTGAGGGCTTGCTGGAATTCTGAGTTCTCATCCAAGCCTGATCCCAGTCTAGAGCATATTTCAGCTGCCAAGTAGCTTCATCTCTGGTGCCAAGTCAACTCTGGGACTTGCTGTTAGGATTCCAGATGAGTGCTGCTTCCCAAGTGACCCTGGCACTTTACCATTTACAGGTAGCAATATCAGGTCATAGGAGAGGTTTGGTGGAAGGAAATTGGAGTGACGTGATGCACAAACGCTCAACATGTGTGAATGGTAACCCGTGGAGTTGTGCAATGCAGAGCTCTGGGAAGAGAGGGGAGGGACGTGCCCAGAGGACAGCAGTACTGCCTCTCTGGGATGAAAGCTCTCCGTCAGCTGGGGGAAACGGAGGCCCTGGGATGAGGGGTGGCAAAAAAGGGAGCCCTCCATGTCCTTCAAGAGCTTGTATTTCTCATTCTGCACAGCCTTGTAGCCAGAAAGGAGGACGGAGATAAATCCCGAAGGAATTTTGTCTAGGTTACTTCTTTTAGAATCCCTCTCTAGGAGGTCTTGCTGAAAACAAATGCATCTCTGGGCTAGAGTTGGGGCAAATCTCTATTATTCTGGGATTTTGATTTGTCCTTGTTTCTTCTTTCAGGCATCAGATTCCCAATACCTGGTCTCCCAAATTATTTCACATGGACATTTATTTTCTCCTTACAAAAAGGTAAATATGAAGCCCAAATAAAGCAGGCAAGTCTGGATAGAATGTGGCGTCACATCCCACAAGCAAGAGGCAGATGCCTTGGACCTTCCCTCTGGCACATTATCCAATAAAACCCCAAGAGCTCAGTAATCACAGGCACTTTCAGAAGCCAAACAGAAATAGATCTAGGGCCAAAATACCGGTTTGTTTGAGACAAAAGGCTGGTTTTTACTAAGGGAAAAACAAAAACAAAAACCCTTTTTGATCTGTCTTCTGAGCTGAGAAAGCCAGACTGGTTTTTTAAAAATGTTATTATAGAAGCTGATTATGAGAATAGAGCAGGTTTCAGATCAAAAGCTCCATTCTCTTCTAGAATATGAAATCATTTTAGGAAATAGAAAGCAGGTTACATTCTAAGTGTGCCCCTGACACCAAATCAGGATGAAAAATTAGCTTATTAGGTTCACATATGCTGCTATCACTGCTGTGATAGCAGCTTCAACCCTTCAAACCAGAGGTTGCTTCTGTTTTCTTGTCATAAAAGCTGGCAAACCATACCAGCTTCCCTGAAAACACTAACTGGAGGGGCACTTGATACTTGGGAAACATCTGATACCCAAAGGCAGGCCAGGTTCACTCCTGGCTTCCACCATACCAGTGCTCCATTTTGGGAGCCTGTGTAGAGGAGATCTGCTGCTCCCCTGCTTCAATGTTATTTATTTTTCCTTCTGGAAAGGGACTCCGTGGCAGAAACCATGGAGATGGAGGGAAGGAACCACCGGCTTAGGGTCAAAGGGGGCAGAGGCCAGGGGGCAGCCAGAGCCAGCTGCCTTCCTGGGTCTCAATGTGGAGGTGTGGTTGGCAGGACTCTCCTTGACAGTGAATCGTGGTAAGAGTTTTGCCCACATTCTCTGCGATTCAATTTTACAGGCACCAGGTTTCAAAAGTAAATAGTTAAAAAAAAAAAAAATTAAGGTGTGGTACTGGAAGGAAGGGTCCCACCGGGGTCCCCGGGAGTCGTGGGTGAGACTGGCTCAAAGGGTCGTTAGATTTCAGGTCTAACACCGAGCCCCAAGGCATGGCTCGTGGTCCTGGCAAACACCGTGCTCAAGCTGGAAGCTGGCGCGGGCTGGGAGAAAAGGCGTGGGGGTCGGGCAAGCGCCCAGGCCCGGGCCAGGGTGTGCGGCGAGCGCGACCCGGGTCTCTCTCACGCCGTGGCTCTCAGCTCCTACGACCTGCACACCCCGGGGACTCGGCACTTGTTGAACAAAAGCACTCCAGACTCCAGCCACCGCTGCCTGCCGGCCAGGAGGGGGACCCCCGCGCGTCCGCGGGAGGCTGCAGGGCTGGAGAAGGAGCCGGCTCTCCGTGCCGCGCGCTCCTGCAAAGTCCCGGGCGGCGCGGGCCTGGAGGGGCGGCGAGCAGCCAGCGCACCCGGCCGCTGAAACTTTCTCGAATCTCGACGCTTTTCCGTTAAGTCAAGTGCAGGAAAAGATGCACAAAATACGCCCCGGGGGGCTGGGGGGAAAGAGCCCCACCCACAATAAAGCACACACACGAAAAGAGAGTGAGATGCCAATCCAATTCACGGAGCACCTACTAAGTGCCAGGCCCGGGAACCGGAGCTTTCCGTGCGTCTCGTTTCAGTGTCATGACAGCCCCCCGAGGCACTGCCCCCATTTTCAGGTAGCGTGCCTCGTCCAGGGCGCGGAGCAGGTAACGGCATGGTCAGGGTCCCTAACCCGGAGCAGATCGCCGACGCACCGGCTCCGACCCGGGCTGGAACGCACTGGCGACCCACATGTGGTGCGCGGACCTGCCCGCGGGGCGCGTGCCTCCCGGTCGCGGGTCGCGTTTCTCCCCTCGCCCAGGCTCCTGCGCTCCGCACTGCCTGGGCCGGCGGGGACGCCCACCCCGCCACCCCCCACCCCCGCCCCGCGCAATGCGGCTCACACGCGACACCCCTCCGGCGCCCCGACACACCATTCCACAAACGCAGTCCAAAATGGGCACCCCTCAACTGCACACCCGGATCCCCAGGCGGACACGCCATTCCAGGGGTACACCCCCAGTCCGCGGTCACACACAACTCCACCCGTTCAGAGGAACACAGGCCACCCCACCCCCCCAACACACACACGCACACGCACACGCATGCAGGGAGCCACGATTGCACACACTCGCGGGCGCACACCGATCCACACGCCCGAGGTCCCCGCTGCCTCCGCAGCCCGCCCCTGCCCTACCGGGTCCGGCGCAGGACGCGGTCCGCTGGTCCCCGAGCCCAAGTGGCGACGCCGGGACGGGCGTGCCGAAGCCGCGAGGGGTGGCTAGGAGCGCGGGCCTCCGTGCGCCCGCGGCCGCCGCGCCGGCCCTGCGCGCATCGCCGTCCCAGACAGACAAAAGGAAGCCGGGCTGGCGAGGGGAGGAAGCGAGGTGCAGGCGCCCGTCCGCCCGTCCGCCTTCTGCTGCCGCCGCTGCCGCCGGCCCGCCAGCCCCGAGAAGGAAGGGACGGGAAGGCGGGGCCCGAGGGCCGGGCGCACGGCCAGGGGGTGGCGCGCGGGGCCCGGGGGCGGGCCTGGAAGTTGCCGGGCCCTCGGCCCCGCCTCGCTGCCCCGGCCCCGCCTCCTCGGCCGCCCAGTCGCTGCCCCGCGCTGCGCCCCTGCCGGCTCTTCTCAGCTTCCGCGGTGCACGGGTGCCCCCCGCCCCACCAGGGCCTGACCCGAGAGGGACCGCGCAAGGACAGAGCCGAGCGCAGCGCCACCTCCCCGAACCCGTGTGCCTCTGGCCCGCGGCGATGGGAGAGGCCGAGAGGCGGTGCCCGGAGAGAGACGGGCCTGCGCCCTCGCCCGCCCTAACTCCCGTCCCCGGCAGGAAGCGCGGCCCGGGCGGCCTAGGAAGGGGAAGAGGCCGGAGGCGCCTAGGGCCCCCTGGCGCCCAGCTACCGGGCCCCTTCCCTTTCCCCAGCCCGCCCTTAGCCCCGAGTGCAGAGGCCACCACCCTAGCCGCGCCTCATTCGGTGCTGGGAGCAGGGAGGCCTGGGTTCCAGTTCTGGTGACCTCTGCCCACACGTGCCGGTTTGGCAAGCCCCTGGGACTCACTGGGCCTCGGCTTTCCGGCCAGTAAAATGGTCCACCCCGGACCTCACTTACCTTGCCGAGGAAGGGGCTCGTGCTTCCCAGGGCCCCTCAGCCCAGCAGCTCCTGAACATGTGGGCCCCAAAAGAGCAAGTACACACCCCACCCCACCCCCAGTACCACCACCACCTGCCCCAAACATCACCCAGGAAAGGTAACCACAGAAACAGCCATAAATGTGGAGCTGGGTGCGTCTCTAGGGGAGAACGCAAATCCCTCTTGCAAATCCTCCTCCACAAAAAACAGTGAGTGAGCTCCTACGACAGGGGAGGTGTGTGGAGAGAAATGGGCGATTGAGGAGTTTTGAGAGGGGAATTGGCCTGGGGGCTGCCGGTGAAGGGGGTCTGAGCCTTCTCTTTCTCCCTTCTCTCTGCAGGCAGAATGGCAAAAGTAAACCTAGAGGGCATGGGTCTCCTCCTCAGGACGGCTGTGATGATCAAATGACACAGTGCCTGAATGTGTCAGCAAGTAGCAGACCCTAGTGATGTCCTAAGGCGCCAGCTGTGGTCCCCGAGGGTGCAGGCTCCTTTCTCTGGAGCAAGTCAAGGCCGTGCAGTCGCAAGGCTTCCTGGAGCATCACCTCGCAGAGGGTAGGGTTTCAGGTGAGAAGCCCTTGGTCAGACCCCCAGCCAGGTGCTGCGTTAGGGTAGACGAAGCCGTGCTGTGCCCTTCCCACCCAGGTCACAGGTCAGTCTGCTCAGAAGGGATAGGGAAGATTCCACACGGTCTCTCAGGGACCCAGGCATCATCTAGCTAGTGAAGGAGGTCGGCAACAAGAGAAGAGCATAGCCGAGGGCCTGCCAGTCTGCTGAGGGGCCGGCCCTTGGGTGGGGTGCACATGGCTTCGGCCCACAGAATTAGTCACATGGCCCCACGTGGGCCCCACGTGGGCCCAAGGGTCTGGAAAATAGCCTCTTCCTGTGTGCCCAGGAGAAAAAGGAACCCGTTTGGTGAATGCAAAGCCATATATCTGCTAGAGAAACTGGAAACCCTTCTATGGGCAGTCACGGGGCAACAGATGTCCACACAAAGCATGATAATTACAGTAATCAAGGCTTGTGCTCTAATCACCAGGAAGGCAAAATCTGCTCATGGGAGAAAGAGGGTCCATAAAGGTTTCACAGAGTTTAGCTGGACCTTGAAAGATAAGTAGGAGCTCACCAGGTGGTGTAGGAGAGGCTGGCAGAGGCACGGTTAAGGATGAAGTTGTTCAGACACGTTCCCCAAACCCAACCTAGCTCACGTGTCTTTCCTGTGCTTCCGCTCTCCTAGCCCAGCTGTCCCATTTCTCCTCCCCCCCCCGCCCCCGCATACTACCCCCCCTTCAAGGCTAGTGCTGCTGTTCCCTAGCCCTCCAACTCCTCCAGCCCACATGCATCTCTCCCTTCCCTGGTCTTCTAGAGAAACATTCTGAAGCACAAACCTCTTCGCAAGTATACCATAGCTGCTCAATAAATTCTTTTTTTTTTTCTTTTCTTTTTTTAAATAATGATACAAGTTATTCCATTAACACAAGATAATAACTACATTATTTTTTTCATTCTTCAGTCTTGAAGGACTTGGGACAATGTCCACTCTGCTTCAGGCTGGGAAGTGGCATAGTATGGGGCAGAAGAAAGGAACCATTTTCTTGCAGCTGAAGATACTCCTAGTTTGGGGGATGGGACTGGTCTATCATCATCATTTTTTCAGTTGTCCAGGGCAAGCCCGAAGAACTGGAGAGTAGGAGTTGACTGCAACTCAGACGTGAGTATACTGTAGTTGCTTAATAAATGCTTTTTGAACTGAATAAACTAAAGCAAGTAAGAGAGCAGAATTCAGGCAAGGATGTCCTGATATACATTCAATTTGTCTTCCAAATTGACTGTGTATTAGTCTGCCAAAGGGGGTGCCAATGCAAAGTACCAGAAATCTGTTGGCTTTTAAAAAGGGTATTTATTTGGGGTAAAAACTTACAGTTGCAAGGCCCTAAAGAGTCCAACTCAAGGTTGCTTTCTCACCAAGGTCAGTTTTCATGTGTTGAAGCAAGATGGTGGCTGATCTCTGCCTGGTCTTTCCCTCCTGGGCTTCCTCTTCCTCTTGAGTCTCCATGGGCCCAGCTTCTTCCAAATCTCAGCTGTAGGCTGGCATAGGGCTTGTCTCTCAGGACTTCCTCTCTCTCTTGGCATAGGGCTCCTGTCTTTCCAGGCTTTCTGTATCAGCTGCACACTATCAGGCGAACAGCTCATCTATCCCCGGGGCCCCAGGATCAAAAATGACAGCACTCTCTCTCTTCCTGTGTGTCTTCTTGAGTGAGTGTCCATGAATATAGGCCCACCAAGGGGTCGGGGTCTGAACCTGAGTCAAGCCTTAATGACGTAGTCAAATCAAAACCCTAATCTTAACAGGTCATTTAATCAAGGGCCCCTCAACTGAATCCAATATAATCAAAGGGCATCACACCCAGAATAGATTAGTTTAAAAACACAATCTTGCTCCTTTTGGGATTCATAAATATTCTCCAACTGCCACAAACTGTAAGCATTTTAGGGCAAAAAATAATTGACTGTTCTTAAATAATAGTAATGGCTGACTTGGTTTTTGAAGCACCTTTGCATATGCTATCTCCAACATTCTTGAGATTAATTCCATGTTTTACAGATGAGAAATCCTATGCTTGGAGACGTGAAATGCCCAGGGTTTCATATTAGAATCAGTGACAGCCAAGTCTAAAATCCAGACTCAGTGTTGCTAGGCTGGACCTACACACGCCCTGGAAGAAATACTTAAAAAAAAAAAAAAAAAAAATTGTTGGTAGAGTTTTGATGACTTTTAGTATACATCCTACTAGGGAGGTTCTTTCAAATAAACGTGATGCTAGCTCAGAGACTCCTGTTCCAGAAAGTGTTTGAGGAAGTAGAGGCCAGCTTATTTTCACGTCCTCTTTTGATCCCATCACACTGTTTCCTTTGTAACATTGCAGAAATGTGGCTCGAGGCTGCACCCAAGGCCACTGGCCCTTCCCCAGACCTCGGAGCCCAGAAGCTCACACAGGAAAGGTCAGGGAACAAGCTGGTGGCCTCGGTGTCAAAAAAACAAATAGGTGCCTGGACCTTCAACGGGGAAGGTTAGAGATCTCCCACGTTCTGTCGGGTGTGGCTCAGTGGATAGAGCCCCCGTTTACCATATGGGAGGCCGGGGTTCGCGTCCGGAGGCCTCCTTGTGAGGGCACGCCGGCCTGAGCGGTGCGGTGGGCTGATGCAGCAACCTCACGGCAGGAAGCGGGTGTGGCGCAATGGCTAGAGCACCCGTTTACCATATGAGAGGCCCCGGGTTCGCTTCCGGGTGCCTCCTTGTGAGGGCAGGCCGGCTCGCGCGGCGCCGTGGGCTGATGCGGCAGGACCTCACAGCAAGGGGGAGATAAGCAGACACAGAGAAGACATGCAGCGAATGGACACAGCAGCACAAGCAGCAAGGGGGGGATA